>CM052892.1:79831068-79847079 GCA_028534135.1 Potos flavus | reverse complement strand
GCCGCGGCCGGCTGCAGCTCAGGCCTCCTGTCCCCCGCAGCCACCTGGCGAGGCTCTCCGACCAGGGGGGCTTTCATCAGTTCTTACGTCAAGCAGCCCCGGGGCAGGTGCGCCGAGCAGCGGCGGCTGGAGCCCATCAGCCATGTGGGGAGCCCGTGGAAGACGCTGCTCCCGCCGTGGCCCCATTACCTGCCCACGCTCCACTGACGGGACCTCCCGGACCTCTGGCCTCCACCCTGCCAGCAGGACCGATGACCTCCTCAATTTCTGTCCACTCGCACTCCTCCCTGAGTACTTCCTGGCCATCGGAGCCTCTCCTTCCCCCCGATGGCTTTTCGCACCACGCCCTCGCCCTTCCCCCGTCCCCGCCATGTCTCCCTCCTTCAGAGGCCTCCCCTCCGCCTCTGACAGCCTCCTCGGCCCCCGGGCGGCCGGACTCTCCTTTGACTCCCCCTCAGTGTGACTCGAGGGCACCCCCACGGTGCCCCATCCCACGGAGCTTGTCTCCGCACCCCTCTTGGTTAGCTTCTCCTGCCCCAGCCATCTCGGGCCTGGGCCGCTCTAGCTGTCCCATTTCGGCCCTGTCCTGGTGGCAGGCGGCCGCCAAAGCCTGGAACCTCTCCACCTCAACACGCTTGGAGTCCCATCAGGCGCCTCTGTCCCACCGCCCACCAGAGGCCTTGTTCTGGGGAGACCCCACACACAGAGAGGGAGAGACCAGGATCCCCCCTTTCATCAACCCTGACGTCCAGAAGCTTCTGGAGATACTCATCGCCAAGAGAACAGAACTGAAGGTTTGGAAGGAGAAGGGGAAGAAAGAAGGGTCAGACTGCCCCCTGACCTCTTTCGGGAGAATGTTCGAGTCCCCAGGTGACCAGCGGGACGCCGCGGGCTGCCCGTCCTTCTGGAGCATGAGAGGCAGACCCAGACAGCTGCTCGGTCCCGAGAAGCCCCCACATCCCAAGATTTCGGGGGACAATTTAGAGCAGAAATGCAGCCAGCTCTTCTGGGGTCTCCCCTTTCTGCACAGTGAGTCCCTTGTGGCCACTGTCAGGGTGACCGATCCCCCGCTGGAGTTCCCGTCTGTCATATTCAACGAGCTCTCTCATGCCTTGCCACTCCGGATTCAGGCCAACATACGTCCCCGGCTCTCACTGACCCAGTCCCTACCTGACACTCTGGCCCGGCCCCAACACTTGACCCCATACTTGTCCCGGTCCCTGCCCCTGCCTCTGGCTCAGCCCCAGCCCCCGCCCCTGCCCCTCCCCCTGGCTCAGCCCCAGCCCCCGCCCCTGCCCCTCCCTCTGGCTCAGCCCCAGCCCCTGCTCGTCCGTCTGGATCAGCCCCAGCCCCTCCGTCTGGCTCGGTCCCAGCCCCTGCCCCTCCGTCTGGCTCGGTCCCAGCCCCTGCCCCTCCGTCTGGCTCAGCCCCAGCCCCTCCCTCTGGCTCAGCCCCAGCCCCAGGCCCACCTCGCACCCTCTGTCCCGGTCAGACCACCTTCTCTGCTGCCCGAGATGGGGACCTATGAGGCGTCTTGCCCTGTACCCCAGAAGACACCGTCTTACATCTCAAGCGTAGTGCAAAACCTGGAGTGTCACTTTTTGAAGAAGCAAGAAGAAAGCGGCAGGACCTTACCTGCTGTGGTGACAAGATCTCAGGAAGCCTTTAGCCAAGGTCCTCCCAAGCTTCCGCAGGACGGCCAGGCCCCCGAGGGCCAGGACTCAGTCTCTGTCCTTCCGGGGGACTTGATCGACCCTCAGCTCCGCGAGCAGCTGGAGTGGCACCTTTGGAAGAGGTTCATGAAGCAACAAAGCAGCCCGCCTCGCAGGATCCAGCTCTCCGTGGAGCTGATGGAGCCCCACGGAGAGCTCCAGAAGGCGCCGCAGGCACACGGCTGGCACAGCCCCACGTCTGAGTCCGAGTCTACGGACAGAAGCTGCCAGGCCTCCCAGAAGCCTGGGTCCAGGTACCCGGGAAGGACCACGCCGGGAAAAAGCCTGGGCAAGGGTGCAAGGTCCAGCGCAGGGAGGGTCCAGAGAGATCTCCACGGGGCCTCACCCGGCTCTCCGGGGGGGTCTCCAGGAATAAACTCTGACGAGTCGGACACCGATGCAAAGCCCTCGACGAGCCGCGCGGACGAGAAGGGTCTGAGAGCCCGTTTGGGCAGGAAGTGGGGGCAGAGCAGAGAGGGCCTGAGCCCTTCGGATGTCCATCATTCCAGGCTCCCTCCCCGCCGCGCCTCGGCCCTTCCCGGCAAGCCGGGCCCTCACAGGAAACCTGGAAAGCCGGCACCTTCTAGGGGCTGGGAACCCTACCTAACCACCTCGCACGACTTCTCCATCCTCAGTCCGTACACTCAGCGGATGCTGGAAGCACATATCATAAGGTTTCGGGTGAAGCACCGCTGGGGCCTCCCCCTCAAGGTCCTCAAGCCTGTCAATCTCTTTAGGTTGAAAAGGGGCTCCCTCCTCCCGCGGGCCTCCACCTGTGCTTCGAAGGCCGGCTCGAGGACCAGGTTCTCGGGAGCACCTCCCCATCAAGGAGAGGTGATGATAGAGTCGGACCCCACCTGGGGGGGGCCCCTCCATGCTCCCCAGCCTCCATGTGAGGAAATGCAGCTGGCCCTGGACGGGAGCTCGCCCGCTAGCGGCCCCCTGGCCGGACAGGGGGCCAGGCCGCCTTCTCGGACCTTCACGTACAGCTTCGTGGGCAGAATCTGGCACAGCGAGACAGCCTCGAGGACTGTCGCCAACAGCAGCTCGGACCCAAGTCTGAGTCCAGCCGTGGCCGCGAGGGAGCCGAGGAGGGAGAACGGGGGTCGGGCCTCACAGGAGTCCTGCAGCAACGTCACAGTGCTGGAGCTCAGCCTAGAGCCCCAGGACTGGAGGGCCGAAGAGCCCGGGGGGGCGGGGGCGGTCGAGGAGGCCCCTGCCTGGGCCGGCGCCTTCGAGCCCGGCGTGCTGGCCAGCCACCAAGGCCTCCATGGCGAGCCGAGAAGATCAGGGTCCTTAGGGCAAAGCCACAGCCCCCTGCCGCCTACGGAGCTGGCCGCCCAAAACCCGGAAGAGCTCTGCCTGCAGGCACAGCGGAGGGCATCTGAGCTCCGGAGGTTGGCACAGTCCGCGACCCGGCCTCAGGCCGCCACCGCCAGCGTTCTCCTTCAGGACTGCGAAACTGGGGTCCTCCTGCAAGACTGTGCCACCGAGAGCCTCCTTCAGGACTGTCAGTCCAACGTGTTCCTCGCTGCCGACATCTTGGCTTCTCAGGGATCTCTGTCCGGCTTCCAGAGCGGCTCCAGCGAGGACACGTCCACTTCCCAGGTGCCGTGCGGCCTGCGATCCCGGGCACAGAGCGGCCACGGGCAGCTGGGGCCCCCCCTGGGACTGCGGCCGCAGTGTAAGAGCCCGAGCAAGTCCTGTGTGCCCCCTGGGGAGAGAGCGAGCTCCAGGGCGCCCCTGCCAAGGGAGCCCTCTAAGGAGCTGTCGGAACTGAAGGTCTTCCAGATCAGCGAGATGAGACGGCCCGTCCCGAACCAGGACTCGGCCGAGAGCTCGGCGGGCAGGATGTGCGAGGTCCCGCCGCAGGCCGAGGAGGCCCCTCCGGAGAGCTACCTGCGAAGGAGGGTGAGGCACTTGCTGCAGTGGTTTTTTCCCACCAGACGCAAAGGCCTGGAAGATTCCCTCCCAAAGGGCAAGGCAGCGGCGTCCCAGAGCCGGGGACGAGTGCCGGGCAGGCCGGCCGTGGACAGCGCTTCTGCCGAGGCCCAGGTGGTGGTGACCGCCGTGGGGCAGATCCTGGAGGAGAAAATGGTGCCTCACCACGCGCTTCGGGCCCCGGAGTTCGGCTGGTGCAAAAGGGACCTGCAGGCAGCGGCAGGTCCCAACATCTGCTACCACAGGGTCCTCTCCTATCAGGAGCAGAGGAGAGTCATGAGGGAGACAGCCGCCAGCCCGCACGGCGCCCCCAAGGGCCACAGCTGTGCCAAGACCGAGTGGGTCGGGTGGCCCTTCCCGGCCCGGGTGCCGGGGTGCCCGGGGAGACCCTACGCGTACGGGTCCCTGGCGCCGGGCCCTTCCGGCCGCCCCCCGCACCCCCACTGCCCCAGGCACTGCCTCCTGCAAAGGTACGTGTCCCCCGGCCAGTCCCTGTGCGCCTCTCACGCCTTCCCCGGGAGGACGACTTTCCTCCAAGAGAAAATGCAGGTGCAGAGGAAAACTTTCTTTTCTCACGTCAGCACATCCTCTATGGGCTAATGGCCTCCCCCGCCACAGTTCTTTCGCTACCCCCAAATACATGCTTTTGTCTCATGAGCGGCGCTGGCCTCTGTGTGCGCCCTGCTGGGGGGAAGGCAAGGGTCAGGGGCCGCTCTCCCCGACGGCCTGCTTGGCTTCCAGAAGGGACGGGGCCTTGGAGGGAGGGCGACCCGGGGCCCGCCCCCGCCCCCTCCCCCACACGCCCCCGCCCCCTCCCCCACACGGTTCCCACCACACGATGACCTGACCGATGACCGAGCCCGAGACCGGGACCTCGCCCCGCCCGTCCTCTCCTGCTTTCTCTCCACCTGGAGCTCGGGTGGCCGTCGGGAGGGTCTGTGGAGGCCGGAGTCCCCCTCGGGCTCCAGGAAGCCCGAGTCCTAGATCAGAGTGGGGCACGCCATTGGGAGGCGCGAGGTGGGGCCGAGGGCCGAGGGGGGAGATCCTGCCCCCGTCTCCCGGGGGGAGAAGCCTGCAGGACGGGGGGCCTCGGGACCGGGGTCTCAGGACGCACTTGTCGTCTGTGACCTGGACGTACACGTGTGGCCCAAGGACGGCTCCCGGGGGACTGGTGGGGACTCAGAGGCCAAGGGGCTGGCCTGCCTCTCAGTCCTGGTTCCCCCCGAGCCCGGGGGGGGGGGAGGTCCTCAGATGGGGCTTGTTCCCCTCCCCGACTGGAAGGGACGTGTCCAGAATGGGGGTGCAGTCCAGGAGGGGCCCCCCCTGGTGCCCCGCTCCCAGCCCAACATCGTCCTCCTCCTCCGGGGCCCCCACACAGAGATCTCTGACAGAGACTCACACAGAGACCTCTGACAGAGACCCACGCAGAGACCTCTGACGGAGACCCCACGCAGAGACCCCACACAGAGACCTCTGATAGAGACCCACGCAGAGACCTCTGATGGAGACCCACGCAGAGACCTCTGACGGAGACCCACGCAGAGACCTCTGACGGAGACCCACGCAGAGACCTCTGACGGAGACCCACGCAGAGACCTCTGACGGAGACCCCACACAGAGACCTCTGACGGAGACCCCACGCAGAGACCGCTGACGGAGACCCCACGCAGAGACCCACACAGAGACCTCTTGAGAGAGACCCATGCAGAGACCCCGCTCAGAGACCTCTGACAGAGACCCATACAGAGACCCCACACAGAGACCTCTGACAGAGACCCACACAGAGACTGCACACAGAGACCTCTGACAGAGACCCACACAGAGACTGCACACAGAGACCTCTGACGGAGACCCCACACAGAGGCCCCAGAGACCCCGCACAGAGACCCCTCAGCAAGCCCCTACACAGAGACCTCCCCCAGAGACTCACACCCAGAGACCCACAGAAAAAGTACCATAGACCCACACAGAGAGTTGTCACATCCAGGGATCCCACCCTGAGAACCACCCCCAGAGACGAACACTGGAAATGCCGCCCAGAACCTTCTCTGAGAGGTTCCACCCAGAGCTTGCCCAGAGACCCCCCAGGCGCTCTTTAGGAGCCGAGCAGCCACACAGCGCGACAGAATCTTCATAGCGGATCTGAAACCCCTCAGCCAACCTCGGCACAAGAGGACAATCCATGGCTGTGACTGCCTGAAAGCCCGAGACTCTGGGACATTGTCAGCCTTTCCCCACACGGGGCTCTCTGCTGGGGAACCGCTCGTGAATGCTTATCCTTTCGTTAGGTCCCTGCCCCCGAACAAAAGAATTACAGATTCCTCCAGTAGATCTGCAAACTCTCCCCTCCACGGATTTCATGAGCTTGAGCTCAGACCACAGTTCAGAGAAACAAAAGCACAAGCAAAATGCCGCCAACCTCCAATGAGAGAAAATATCTTATTTGTCCCGTTTTACTAATGTCTAGCCAGAGGATGTCCGTGTCACATTTTTTATTTCGTTGGAGACAAGATCTGAATTCAAGATGGCCGACTGCCTTACTTGGGCAACATGGCGAAGGCTCGAAGAGGGAGGGAGAAAGTAAACCAAAATCTGGACTCTCCCCTCCCAGGGGGGCTGGGATTTTATTTTGAGCATAATAGCTGTGTCAGGTTTGTGAGTTTTGTCTTATTTTTAAATGAAACAGGCTCACAGTGATGTGAAGATTTTTACAAATGAGTCAGGTATCTAGAATATTTCTATTTTATCCTCTGGTAAAAATAACACTTTTAAAATTGTTTTCCTTAAGATGTGGTAATGCCCTCGAATGGTATCATACATATTTCCAGATGTGACAAAGTCCTAATGTTCAGACTAGCTTAAACTGGTGTACTACTTGGGAGGATTCACTTTCTAAATAATTCTTTAAAAATGCACAGTTTGCAAGGCTCAGGCAATCAGGCTCCATTTTGTATTCATTCTGGGGCTAAAAAAGGACACATTGTTTCACACAGTTAGAAAACCGACAAAATAAATCATTTAGTCCACAAGATATGCACATGACCTAATTACTAGAAGGGTCATCTTCATATCTAAATTGAAGAAAGTGTACATTAATAATCAAAGTGTACAGCAATAAAGTGTACATTAATGTACATAAAAACGTACACTGATCATCAAAATCCTCCCATTATAGTACTAACACTTTCCAAAGGGTGCATTTTAGTGAGAGTATATGCATATTTCTTGTTGCTCATAAGCAACTCACTTTTCTTGCCTTGTTAAAATCTAGTTTAACCACAGCTGCCAAGCATGTGTCCCTGGTTAAGTCTCTCAGATTATCCACTGGGATGAGAGAGTCAGTCTCCATTAGGAGAAGCAGAGCTGACATGAAGGCTCTTTGGCCCATTTATTTCAACAAGAAATACCCATCTATCCTCCATAATTTACAAATTCATAACTATTTTTCTACCTTACTCCCTTACGTCATTGAATCACAAAATGATGAAACATGGGTGGGGATGCCTTACAGTATTGGAGAGTATTTTTTATTTTTTTTTAGTGCAACTTAGGTAGAACAAGTTACTGAACAGAACAAAATGGAGCCAATTAGGAAAATCTTCATCCAGGAAATGCTTTACAAAGAGCCGTATATCCTTTACTAGTTGACTCCTAATCAGATTTAATGGAGTGATTATTATTCAGTCTTTGGAATTAAAGTCGTTCAGGGTGGCCACAAAGTCTGCAAACACAGAAAAACATCCATAATAGTTTATCCCCATGACATGTGAATGTGTTTCCTTCACTAACAATTCATAGTTCAGTAAACTGTGTAAAATTTCAATGAACTAATGCACATTAAAGCAACATTCCCATCAGTCACAGCACGCACACCTGTCGTCAGCAGACTCCGATGACTTGTGGGTACAATTTCTACCACATAACCTTGTACCTTCACCCTGGAAGGAACAGTTAGGGGGGTTCAATCTATTAGAAAAATACTGTGAATATTTCCAGACTTTATGGCTCCCTGTACTTTATTTTTAATAAGACTCACGTCCTGTAAATCTTATGAACGGTTCACCATTTATAGTTACCAAACCGAAACGGAAATCAAAAACTAAACATAATGGAGGAAGTAACAAACATAGATCTCCATTTTGCTGACAACGAAGTGATTTTTAATCCACCAGGCTCTCTGCTTGATATCCAGGATAGGTACAAGCTTGGTTTTGAAAACAATTTGTATTTAAAACAGGTCTCACGCCCATTTCAATAAATCAGGTATTTGAGGACAAAATGTGGAGGGTGGCAATTAGCTGATAACTTTTTATTACTCCACAGGGTAAAGATCTTTTCCCAAACGGCAAAAAAAAATGTATCCAGTCGCCAGTATTCACCCTTAAGAGCGTTTCCCTTGATAGGTCACAATATTATTCTCAGTTTCATACACTTTTACTTTATCACCAGAAACTTCTGGAATTGTCCCCAGATACACACCGCTCCACTTTCTGCGGGGCTCACTCCATGGGGGCACTGTGGGGAACGTCCAGACCCAGAGGTTTTCCCAGCTGCCGCCGCCTCCCTGAGATGGGCTCCGATTCCTAATCATTTCCAGGAACAGGGTCGGCCTTTGGAATCGAGCCCCTGGCCATGTGCGTTGCTGCTTCTCCCACAGAGGCGCGTCTCCATGGCTCGGGTGTGCTGGGGAGCCCTCCCCCAGCCTGCCCCCGACCCCCACCCCATGTCTTTCGCTGGGGTAACCAGGAGAGCCCGTGTCGGGCACTCGTGTTCTCCTCGGCCACACCGGACCACAGATTTGCTCCACATCCGCATCAGTATTCGTGTTGTCAGTGTTCTGGATTTTGGCCGTTCTCCTAAGTGTCGAGCGGTTTCCCATTGTTGCTTTAATTTACGATTCTCTGACATGCGATCGTGAGGATCTTCTCACAGGCTTATTGGCCACCCGTCGAACTTCTCTGTTGCAGCGTCCAGATCTTCTGTCCGTCTTGGAATCAGTTTGCTACCTTGGTTCTCTGCGTATTCTGGATAGCAGTCCTTTCTGAGATGTGTCTCTTGCAGATTTTGTTAACAGTCTGTGTCTTGTCTTCTCATTCTCTTGATCTTTTTTTTAAATAGCAAAAGTTTTTAATTGCCGTGATTTCCGGCTTACCGATTGTTTCTTTTGTCGATTGTGCCTTTGGTGTCGTATCTAAAAGTCATTGCCATGCCCAAGGTCATTGGGGTTTTTTCCTATGTTCCTTTTAGGAGTTTTATAGTTTTACATTTCGGTCTGTGAGGTGTTTTTTGTTTCGTTTTGTTTTGTTTTTGCATGTGGATGTCCGTTGTTCCAGCATCATTTGTTGAAAAGATTGTCTTTGTTCCATTGTGTTGCCTTTGCTCCTTTGCCAAAGATCAGTCGACTAGATTTGTGTGTGTCTATTTCTGGACTCCCCGTCCTGCCCCATTCATCTATTTGCATCTTCTTTTACCCACACCAAAGTCTCTTGATTACTGTGGCTTTGTCGTAAATCTTGAAGTTAGATAGTGTCAGTCCTCCAACTTTGTTCTTCTCCTTCGATCTTGTGTTGACTCTTCTGGGTCTTTTCCCTCTCCATATAAACTTCCGAACCAGCTAGTCAGTATCCATAAAATAACTTGGGATTTTTATTGCGATCGTGTTGAATCTATAGATCAAGTTGAGAAGAACTGACATCTTCCGCAATATCGAGTCTTCTTATCCAGAAACATGGGCTATGTCTCCATTTATTTAACTTTTCTTTTTTAAAAATATATTTTATTTATTATTTGTTAGAGAGAGAGTGAGCACAAGCAGGGGGAGCGGCAGGCCGAGGGAGAAGCAGGCTCCCCACTGAACAAGGGTTCGATCCCAGGACCTCGGGATCATGACCTGAGCCGAAGGCAGACGCTTAACTCACTGAGTCCCCCAGGTGTCCCTAGTTAATTTTTTTGATTTCATTCATCAGAGGTTGAAAGTTTACCTCCATAGATCTTATCCGTATTTGGTTAGGTTTATACCTACGTATTTCATTTGTTTTGGTGCTAAGATAAATAGCATTGAGTTTTTAATTTCACATTCCACTTATTCATTGCCGGTATATAAGAAAACAATTGACTTCTCTAATAAACTGTGATTTAAAAATACTGAAATTTCTTCAGAAAAATTCTCACGGTCTATGGACTAAGTCAAACAGGTTGGTGAGGAGCTGAGTCCCATGTCAGCAGAGATCTGTCCCCATGGTCACCGTTATCCCGTCACCACACGATTGGGCTGGACGCTTGAGAACTAGAACCATAAAAGTGTGGCTTCTGGCCTTTATAATTCATAGTCCCCAAGCTTCAAAAAATGAATTTTATTTAGCACCTGTTTTTTGTAAGTAGTAAGTACTGACACATTTTCAAAATAAAGAAAGCATAGGAAAAATATTTACCGACTCTAATACTAAATTATGAATTCGGTAACACATTCATCAATTACAATTGATGGTGAGACATTTAAATTTTTCCCAGAAAAGTCTTCTCATTCTTCACGGCTGTAAGGAAAGGATCAAGACCGAGAAGACAAAGAGGAGAAATTAGGGCACTCAAAGTCTAAAGTAGGAAAGAACACAGAAAAAACTTCCCGCTGGCAGAATGCACGCCCGATGTCTTTCTCTTGGCAGTGTCCCCCTTCTCTGTCGGTAAGACGCAAACAGGAATGACCACCGTTTGAGGAACCGCGATGTGTCAGGCCCTGTGTTAAAGGCAGGGAGGCAGTGGTGATTTAAAACATAATTTTCTGGTTTCGTGAAGCATAGAGTCCAGAGTAAAAAGCAGACACAAAACAAATAATGTCACAGCCATAAAGAAGCAAGCGTTAGCACGGACCGTGACCACTGGGTTAAACGAAACTGCTGCCGGGCCTCCCGCCCTGAGATGTGAGTCGGCCCTCCGTCCACCCTCAGAAAGTGTGGCCGGTGAGGCTCTGGAGCCAACAGCAGTCTGTGGCTGGGAAGGAGGAAATCATTCAGTGACCCACATCCGAAGCTGCAGTATCAAGAACAGTATCAAGAACTGAAGTGGGGGACGGGGTCCACCCAGACCCTCTGCCCGCAGTCTCCTCCTCCAGCTGCCACAAAAACCTCCTAATCCATCGCCCTGTGTCCACACCCTTACCCCTGGCCTGCTTGCAGAGCTGCCAGTGACCCCTCCAAACGTGAGCCTGATGGTGCCGCCCCTCCCCACAATTGTCCAGTCTTGTCCCATCTGATTATAATAAACCCCAAGCTCCTGCTCGTGCCGTGGAGCCCGGGATGGCCTGACCTAGGCCTCTCGGCCTGGCGCTCACCTCCTTACCTCGCTCCTTGCACAGCAGCCGTGCTGGGCTCTGTGCTTCCCCTCAGAGGCTCCGGATACTCTCCCTGCCCTGAAACTCTGCCCTCTGGAATGTTCTTCCCACCCACAGCAACGCTTCCATCGCCCACCTCAGTAGGGTCTCGAGGGCCCACCCAAAACAGCTTCTGAAAGGTCTCTGTCATCCTTGCTAGCTCGCACCTCTGCCTGACACAACACTAGAGATAGTATTTATGGGTTCGTAGTGGGACCTTCCTCCTGAAGCCCACCAGGGACCTTCCTCTGTCCTCATCCACTTTTCCCCACGTCTGGGTCCTTGGAGGTTGCCGGGACCGTCTGTGGATTGTCTGCGTCTGGGAAAGACAGGGCACAGCCCAGAGCCAGCCTCGGGGCCCCTGGGGGCCTCTGGACGGGGACACGTCTGGCTGCTGGCCATCCAGGCACAGAAGGGAGTGGCCGGCTGGCCAAGCAGCTGAGGCACGGGGGAGAGTGGGGGACAGGCTAGAGGTCAGGGAGCTTTGGGGAACACTGGGGTCTGGCACAGTCACCCCAGAAGCCTTATACACATCCCCTGCGGCATGCCGTCTTATCTGCCTTTGGGCCGTGGTCCCGAACGTCCAGGCAGGGCCACGCTCAGGGACCCAGCCCAAATTTGGCTCCCTCCCCGCCCCCCCGTACGGCCCAGGACCTCGTCCAGCCAGGGTCAGCGAAGGGGACAGCAGACCCACCGGCAGAGATTCTCTCCTTGACCAAACATTGCTCGGGTGCCCTGACCAATCTCTCTCCCTAGTCCCAGCCTTGGCCTCCTGGGTCCTCCCTTGTGGAATCCCGTTCTGGCAGGAATCCTGCTCAGTTTGGCCACATCACCCTGGGACCCTGTATCTGAGCAGGTTCCGTGTCATCCACCGTCCCCCGGGGACGTCTGCTCCCCCTGGCCTGCCCTCAGCGAGAATCCTGGTGGGACAGTTTGGCCAGAAGCTCCCTTACCCCTGACCTTTCCTCTCAGTGACTCTCCATCTACTTGCCTCCCCCTTGGCTGTAAATCCCCCTTTTCCTTGTCGTGTTTGGACTTGAGCCCAACTACAAAACCCCGTCCCAGCAAAGCCCATCTGCAGCCCGTCAGCCCGATAAACGTCATGAGCAATCTTTTCTTGACACCCCAGGGTCGCCACCGGCTTTCTCCCCAGGTCCGCAAGGCAACTCAGTCGTAGAGACGAGTCTGAGGGCACGTGGCTGCTGCAGGCGCCCTCGTTCTCTCTCACGGGTTCTGGGGAGCTGGGGAGCAGGCCACGCAGGGAGTGGGGCTGCAGGCCGGCCCAGGAGAGGGAGCGCTCTGGGGCCTCGTTCCCAGCGGGCACCGCGACCACCTCCGAGGTGGGAGACTTGGGTTTTGTGGGGTTTTCTCCTCATTTACTCCAAAGAGTTTCTGGTTTCTCAGGGGGTTTTGTTTTTGTTTTTGTAAAGATTTTATTTATTTATTTGAGAGAGAGAGCACGAGTGGGAGACAGAGAGAAGGAGAAGAGGGGGAAGCAGGCTCCCCGCTGAGGAGGGAGCCCGGCCCGGGGCTCGATCCCAGGACCCTGAGATCATGAGCTGAGCGAAGGCAGAGGCTCAACCATCTGAGCCACGCAGGTGCCCCTCTTAGGGGTTTTTGATACATTCCTGCAACCTGTCAGTCCACAGAATCTTTCTTTATCCTACTCATTGTTACCATTCTACACCACACTTCCGTTCCCGACTCCTTTTCGGAAACTCAGTGGCTTCAAAGATTCCCGGCAAGGACTCTTGTTAACATGTTTAGAGAAGCGCGGGTCTGTTACAAGCACTGCTTTCTCCATTATGTCCTCGGCGTCACCGTCGGTGACATCCGCCCTGTGTGTCCTCCGCGGGACGGCCGTTGGCCTGACGGTCCTGCTGGGCCCGGCTCGCTGCCTCCCGCGCATCTGGGACCCGGCCCCTTGCCGGGCTCTGTGCTCCGCGAGGCCTCAGGGAGGGAGGAGGAGCTCAGGCCCAGGAGCAGAGGCCTCTGATCGAGGAGTTTCGCCTGGATTGACTATCAGGGCCCTCAACTAGATCAGCACAGCACACTACAATGAAATCCGCAATCTGTGTCCCATGAAACCCCTGTTTCCTACATCCTTCCCCATAAAAGAAGTCCTCTCTGAGAAGTGAATTTCAAAGTCATAGCACAACGTATGCGACCTTCAGCGCAAAGGAACCTATGCGAGGAAGGCAGTGGGCAGTGAGGTCAGTTGGGAAGGAGATTGACTAGGTAGATACTGTAAAAAAATCAAGCGGGGGCGGGGTGGGGGGCTGGGTGGCTCAGCAGGTTGAGTGTCGGACTCTTGATTTCGGCTGAGGTCGTGATCTCAGGGTCGTGAGATCGAGAGCCCTGTGTTGGGCCCTGTGTCCCGCACGAGGTCTGCTAAAGTTTCTCTCCCCCTCTCCCTCTGCCCCTCCCCGCACTCATTCACTCGTGCTTTCTCCCTCTCTAAAACAAATGAATTAAACAGATAGATAGTTATAAATAAAAAGAAATTAAAAATCAGGCCAACCGCTTCACCGTACTGAGTAGACACCTTCCATGCGAATGGAATTCTATTCTGCAGGTTATTCCTGCGGTTTTTTAGCAACCATTCTTTGTACACAGCTTAACATCTATGATTAATAATTATAAACACCCTGTTAAATAACAAAATTCAACCAAGCAAATTTGAAGATCTAATTGGTTTATTAAATGATTCGTGAATCAGCAGAACCCCATCCAGCACGTCGAGAGGCACTCCAAGGAATTGTAGACAAGGAAAGGTTTTTATAGATGGAGGGCAGAGGCAAGAAAGTTAGCAGCAAAACTAAAAAAATGCTGCTTTCTAGGGAATAAACAGTGGGTCTTATCATGAGAGGACGCCATCTTTCTTCGGGGCGTGGAGAAGGCCCACATGGAGGGCTCACTGGAAATTCCGGACTGACTAGCTAAGACAAAGTTTCTGGGGCACGTTGAAATTGGAGTTGGATTATGTATTAAGCACAAGCTTACAAACTTGGTTTAAGTGACCCCATTTGGGGCCCGTGTTGTTTTTTTCTTTAACAATCCAAAGACATGTGCAGTATCTTTATATTTAATGTCCGAAATAAATACTGTACCTACTCTTATTTCTTCCTCAGTCATTTCTACTCTGAAGGAAGGTAAAGACAATTTTTGTGGAATTAGTAACAGTTATAATGAAGTTTAGGCCATCATTCAGGAACTGACATGAATGGAAAAAAACAAAGCTCAACTAATTAAAGACATCTTTAACAACTGTAGAAAGTACCTTATGAAGAGCAGGATCATTAGTAATCACAATTACATTTATTAAATTTCTGTGTATTTAATAGAATTCAATTAATGCTATTTATTAAATCACTCAGCTGTGGTGGTATGAGTATGAGCAAAGTGAAATTCTGATATCTTTCTCTTGTCGACGTTACAAAAAAATCATGAATGAAATGAAAATGAAAGATGCGAATATGAAGAATGCAAACATTTTGATCCCTTCTTATAATTTCCCTGTAAACGTCAGAGGAATTCAACCCTTAACTCCAACCACCTATGTACATTTGCAACATATTCTCTACAAAATTACGAACGTCAAAAATCCAGAAACAGTAAACATTAAAGGCAGATCAGTAAACTAGCATTTAGTAAGAGTTCATTGTGCTTACAAGAATCGTTCGCACGCCACCTGGGAGTTTTCAGATTTGAAACATTTATGAAGCTCAGGGACACGGTGGTTTGGGATGGCTTATAAAGGAAAAACGAGGGAGCTGCTTACCCTTTACGGTGGTTGGTCAATACAGTGGGAGGTTCGAGACAGCAGGGGATCAGTTAAACGTGATTGTCTCATCCACTATTAGGACGATGGCTTAAGGCTTTTTATGACCATCAGAGGCATTTACAAGAAATAACCCGGGTTAAGTTTTGCTTGTGCGCAGGAAACAAGCGAGATTTATTTTGCTTGGGTGGTTTCCGTGGTTGTGTCCCCTGGGGGACCCTCAAAGCTGGTCTCCATCTTATTTTTTTTCTTAAGATTCTAGTTTTATTTGTTTGAGAGCGAGAGCGAGTGCTCCGGCAGGGGGAGGAGCAGAGGGAGAGAGACAGAGAGACTCCTCGCTGAGCACAGAGCCCGGCACACGGGAGTCCCTCTCTGCAACTCCCTGCCGTGGAAGGCCCCCAGAGCAGCTGCAGGGAGCGGGCGCTGGTGGGCGCTGTGTTCACGGCTCTCCCCGGGAGCCCTGGGAGTCATCCCCCCCAACGTGCACACGGGGACCTCTCCCCGACGGCATCAGCGACGAGGCGGCCAAAGCGCCCTCTTGCTATCCTGGGTCTTGAAATAAAATCCCCTGTTTCTCCAGGCCCGGCGGCACCTTTGACAATGACAGTGGAGATTGCTCGTTTTGCAGAAGGAAAATCGCACCTCTTCCAGCTTCGGAGCCTCAGCGCTCCCCCCCCCAAAAACGGGGCCTGGGCACCCCACGGAGAAGCCGGCATTGTCTGGGCGGACACTTGAGACTGGCGACCAGTCCGACCTCCCGAGTGGGCGCCCGGGCAGCTCCTGCAGAGAGGCCGAGACGCCTCCTGCCCGGAGGTCGGCGCAGCCCGGCGGGGGGCCCCAGGGACACACGGGCCCTGCCGTGCAGGATGGAGTAGGCCGAACTGCATCGGGCATTTGAGGGTTCGGCTGGGGGGCTGCTCGCGGGCACCGGGAGGAGCTGGGCCGGGACGGCAGGGTGTGCGAATCAAGAGAGGGTCTGGACCTCAGGGCCATACGGGTTTGAATTCTGGGGCTCCGCAGCTGGGCGACTCAGGGCAAGTCACCCACCTCCTCCTCTGACGGGTTCCATACCTGTGGCCTGCGGACACGGTAGCTCTTTTTTTTTTTAATTGTGTCATGTTAGTCACCATACAGCACATCATTAGTCTTTGGTGTGGTGTTTACGTCTAACTCCCCGTGTTCCACGCAACACGTGCCCTCCCTAATTCCCA
>CM052892.1:79756941-79830568 GCA_028534135.1 Potos flavus | reverse complement strand
AGGACCCAGTCCGCCAAGGCCTCCACAAATAAGCTGTGATTTTTTTTCTTTTTTTTTTTCTTTTTTTGATTGGTTTGTTTGTTTGGGCCAAAAAAAGACATAAACATATTTAAAACAAAAGCACAATATAAAATACGAAGCTGCCTTTCTGACTTTGATCTCGTAAAAGAAGGTAAATTGTAATGCAAAGTCTACGAAGGGCATAATCTCAGGATGAAGGACAGGCCTTTTTAACTGAACGGGTTTGGTTTTGTGAGAAACCTTTCACGTCCTCCTTCCTGTTCTTACTTCCCTGAGGATGCGGACAGGGGCTGCCCCGGGGAAGGCATCCAGAAGCCACTGGGTTCTGAGCGTCCAAACATAACCTCTCTTAATTTTCTTGAAGTGAACCAGACTGAAACTGACCATGACGGCCATAGTAACATGTCAGAGTCATCGAAGTGACCAATCTTGTGTTCCCTGTTTGGAGACTCCTTTAAACATTACAGGGGAGCTGGGCCTTTTTGAGATTTCCTTTGGGCTGTCCCAGATAGAGAGCCCAACTATTCAGAATCATCTGAACCCGTGCCATAAATAACAAGAGAGGAATGACCTACGCAACAGTCTAACTTACTTTGTATCTTTGCACATAATGTGCGCTTCTGCAGAATGGACGTCTTGTGGAAAGACCCTCCCGCTGGGGACGTAATTCGTGCTGGTGGTGGAGAGAGCTTCAAAGAAGAGCGATTTCATTTTCTTACAGAGTCAGGGGAAATTGCATCAATACATCAAGTAAGCGAATCCTAGAGGCATTTTTATAATTGATAAAGATAAAATTGTTCTGAAATGGAAATATTATCATGAATGTAATTGAATTGGGGAATATAATAAAAATGTTCATCCCAACCCTCCTCACTCCACTGGTATCGATACAAGTTCATGATGAAACTCAAAAGTTCCAGAAAAGCGTACGACAGCCTGTGTCTGAAAGACCAGCGTGTTCTCAGCGGCTGTCACCTGTTGCGGAGAAGGGAGGACCGGATTCAAATTGGAGCACGTGGCACATTCAACGTGCTCACTGAAGAGGGGACTGCTCACAGGGGTGAGGGGACCCTGGGGACAGGGCACCTGGGGACTGGGGACCAGCACCGGCAAGAAGACGCCTCGCCTCCTGGTCCGAAGGGGCTGGAGAGGGGATGTGTTCCAGGAGCTGGACCAGAACCCGCAGTGGGAGGGTCCCCACCCCCCCAGCCACAGCCAGCTGCATACGAGGAAGGACTAGAGGGCGGGGAACAAGTGTCCTGCTTCTCTGCTCCTGCCCCCCTCATCCCCAGCGTCTCCCATGGCTGACTGATGTCCCAGAGGCTGGTCAACCTCCATGGCGGCAGCTCCTGACAGTGGGATTGGGCTGGGAAGGGAAGTGGGGTGGCCAAAGGGCGCCAATAAAAACTTTCCTGAGAAATAGCACAGACCGCCGAATGTCACATGTGTTTGTACACTAGTCTTCTCGTGACTTTACAATGGTTCCCGTTGAAGCATCGAAACTGCCACGTAGATCCCAAGAAGGAAGGTACTCCACGGCTCTGATGGGTCCCACTCTTTAACACAAAGCCTTGCAATTTTCCGGCAGGTCTAGTGCATTTCTGTGTTTGGAGCATCGCTACGCTCAGCTGATGGTTGCAACTCAGTGTGATGAAACAAAATAAAACAAAACAGCAAAGACGAGAGACAGCATCCGATGGGGAGATATCCAGAGTTATGAAAATGAAATGTCGTAAAAAGAAGCAAGAAAATTATGCATCAAAAGGAGCAGATTGTCTGGCTGATTAAGGAGATAAAGAAGGAGAATTGGTTTTTAGCGAAGTCATTAATGAGAATTAACAAAACCGCAAAAACAAGAAAGGAAAAGGTGAAAACAGATTCTTTTTTTAAGATTTTTCTTTATTTGAGAGAGAGGGAAAGAGCAGAGGCAGAGGGAGAAGCAGACTCCCCACCAGGGGGCTCAATCCCAGGACCCCGAGATCATGACCTGAGCTGAAGGCAGAGGCTTGACTGACTGAGCCACCGAGGTGCCCCAGAAAACAGATTCTGATTAACAAAGGCAATGGATATAGTAACTGGAATGATTAGCAAGGAAGGGCTTTATAATACTGGACAAAATTAAACACTAGGACTATGGATCTCCCCCCAAAAGATGTTAAAACCTGATTTTAGTGCCCATGAATGTGACCTCATTTGGAAATTGGATCTTTGCAGACGATCAAGTTAAGGGAGGTCATTAAGGCGAGCCCCAATCCCATCTGACTGTCCTTGTAAAAAGAGGACATTTGGACTAGAGGCGGACACACGCCTGGACGAACACCGTGTGAAGCTGAAGGTAGAGATCGGAGCGAAGCGTCCGCAAGCCAAGGGAACTGAAGACCCCAGCAGATCCCCAGGGAGGGCGGACGGAGGCTGGAGCAGATTCTCAAGGAGCCAACCGTGTGGTCAGACACCCTGACTCAGACCTCCAGGCTCCAGAACCGGGAGACACTGAGTCTCTAGGCTAGTCTGTTCAGCAGCCCTTAGCAAACAAATACGCTTCCTTTAGTGAAAGACAGTCAGAGCTAGCGGGCAAAATAGCTCTCGTTAGCCTCCGAAGCACCGGGAGCGCTGAAGTCAGGAGAGAGGTGTTTGATCAGTGGTCAGTTATAGTGAAAGCAGCATCTTCAGCCGTTGGCACGTGTCAGATCGCAGGACAGCGTGTGAACGACTTCTCAAGACGGAAACTGCTACCAGAAACTTGAACGAAGTGTATCCTGATAGTTCTGCAAGATTCTGTTTTCTAGAGCATGCCATTGCAGTAGTTACTGGGATTACCACGTTCCTATTATTTTTGTTAGTGTAACCCTTCCTTTTTCCTTTACATGCATATGAATAATTTAGCACTGGCAAAATACTTGCTGATTAAAACTTTGTATTCAAATTCTGGGCAGACTCTGAAGTGTTTTCACAGTGCAATATACTCAATTAGATAAAACACATGGTTTGTTGGCATTAGTATAACATAAAAATGCAAAATTGCCATGAAAAAGCTTGAAAGGGAGAAAGTACGATCGTCATCCTATAATGTAATCATATTGATAGTTTATCAAATGAAGGAAGCTGATATTGGTTTTAATAGAGCTTCTCAAGGAGATGAGCTTCGTTATAGTAAATCCTTACGTGCAGAAACATTTGGCTGCAAACAGTGCCTTGGAAACCATCAGTCATGTGACTTTGGGCACGATAATTAAAACCACACTTAGTTTTATTTTCTTCATCTGCTAAACTGGGGACAATATTCAGAATATATGTAAAACTAGAAGTTATCATGCTGGGGGAAGGGGGGAAGCAAATGGCAATAGATAAAATAGAAAATGATTTTAATGCATATATGACAGATACATTCTATATTACCAACAATCAGGAAAATTCAAACTAAAACCACGTATTATCATGTTTTATTCAGAAAGTGAGCCTGAGTTTTAAAGTCCGGTAATATCAGGTTTGCTTGGATAATAGAGAAACAGAAACTGTCATGCATTGACCCCTTTGGAGTTAATTGACCGATGCCTATTGACATGGAAAATGTGCAGATCTTACTCTACGACAATCGCATTTCTAAGTACCTACTCCAGAAAAATTAGTTTTCTCAAGTGAGACATAATAATGTGCTTGTATACCTTTCTCAAAAAATTAACTTCTTTTTATTGCAACAAACAGAACGTTTAACGCCTGGGAGCTATTGCAAGAGATTTCCATCCAAAGAATCCTGTTGCCTTGTTGGTTAATGCTGCTGCCCAAGAATGTTGCCATCCAGCCCGATAGCAAAGATAGAAGGCAACGAATTCAGGAAAGGAGCACGAAGGAGCCAGAAACACAATTTAGTCGTTGTGGTGTTGAGTTCTAAGCCTCTGGACGAGTACATTGAGTAGTATATCCACCATCAGAATTATCCTGGACAACAGTTCCATCACCCCCCAGAATTGCCACCCGTCACCCTTCACAGTAAGCTCCTCTCCCCACCCCCACCCTCATCAACCACTACGTTCCCAACTGCCCAGTTTTCCAGAATGTCTATGAGTAGATTTCTATAATACATAATCTTTTGAGTGTGCCTTCTTTTGCTTAGTAAATGCTTTCAAGACTCAATGTGATTCCGGTCTGTTCCTTTTTGTGCCTAAGTAGTATTCCTTTGTGTGGATATACCACAGTTTGTCCATTTCCCCATCGAAAGACATTCGTCTTTTTCCCAATTTTTCACGATTATGAATAAAGCTGTTCTAAATATTTATGCAAAAAAATGACAGAAATATATCCAAACCCACTTGGTATGACATTCTATATTTTGTGGCAGACGAGTAAAACGTTAAGGATCTGAAGCTGTTTTTGCACAGGTAGGGGATGACTGCAGCATTTAAAGGGACTGGAGAAAAAGACATCAAGAAATGAAAAGTCCCATGGAGTACAGACCTGAGTACACTCTCCTGCTACTGCCGACTTTGACTTTAAAATGAATTTTGTTTACCCACTTCTTACTTAGACATATGCTTTCTATAGGACAATTTGCACAGGCAAGATTTTTAAAAAGATACTCAAGTATGTTCCTCGCAGCCTGGAGAGAATTAAGACACTAATTAGTAAGAAAAATGGATCTTTGTTACAAGAAAGGGAATCGTTATTTCATATGATGAATTTTTATTTGATTTTTCAAGAAAAGTAATAAATTGGAGTTACGGAAATAATCAGTGTTAATAGATTCTTGTTTTTAATTATCGGGAGGAGAAAAATAACTTCTCTCAGTGTGTTAATTAGATGTACTTTAGCATAACTATTGCAAGTATCGAGGAAGGTTTCACTTCTTAAGGGGGCAACAGCAGCTGTACCGAGATGTGGACTACTCAGTAAGAAAGGACAAATGAAGAAGAAAGATGAGGCGGATTTTCACAATGGGGGGGGCGGTGCCGACACCTGGGGAGGTCATCGGAGTGACGGGCCAGACAGATGACACAGGACATGGGACAAATGTGGGAGAGCGACCAAGATAGGACTGTGGAAAGAAAACAAGGACAAATTGCCACCGGCCGGCAGCTTTAGGGTCTGATTCGGGGACACACTAGTGGCTTCTAAAATCAAACAGGCCTTTTCACTTTTCTAACTTAGAACCAGACAGTAGTCTTTCCCGAGAAGCAGAGAAAAGATGTTTTTTCGTTCGTCTGAGGTGTTTTCCTTTAGGCTAGCAGGTCTTTACCGAGCTTTTTAAAAGCCTCTACTAATTTTTTTTTAAAAAAGATTAATTCATCTAGTTTCAAGTATATTCTGTAGAAATCAAAATTATCAGGAACATCAAATGATGCATGCTTCACAAGGTAACCATAAAAATTAGCTTCGCTGGCACAGAATATACCCACAAAAAGACGGCCGCCTGTCATCAGCTCTGCCGGAGAGGTCTGTCTGCCTCAAAGACAATTTTCTTTTCACAATCTCTTAGTTTCCATAGTCCTCAGTCAAAGACCATGTCATTGGTGCCATTTTTTGGTTCTGAACCAAAAGGAAGAGATTTTAGGCAATAGAGTTTTATGTCCATATTCTACCATATATACTTAAAATGCATATACTTTATTTAAACATTATAAAAGTTAACCTCTGGAGTTTACTGCACCTTAACATTATTAGAGTAAATTACAAAAACAAAGAAGAGAAGACAATATGGAAATATATAGAAACCAAAGGAAGACTTTAAACAGATCACAGGAATACAAATAAATGTATCTGTCATACTAGTAGATGAAAACAGGATAAATTTGCCTCTTCCAAGAAAAGTTCCTCACAAAGCAAAAGCCAACTATGTCTGAATGAAACTCTAAAGACTATGTGAGTTGGAGGAGCTCAAAGATAAAAGGACGGGAACTGGTGTAACCAGTGGAGGGGAAATGGAGACAAATAGAAAACGAAGGACAACAAAAATAAAACAATAACAAAAATAAAACAAAGTACATTTCTATTCAGGATAAAACCCAGTCACCAGATGAAGAGGAGCATTTCGTAAAGGCAACTATCACCCAGGACATGGGCTGCTAGATATGAGGGTGTGGAGTGTCCCCCTGTCCCTTCATAGGGCATCTGAAGAAACCATACCTGAGGCTCTTGCCTGAATATTCCAGTTGCCGAATATTTTCTGGCTACCGTAGTAAGGGTGTGAGGAGACATCAATCCACGATGCCTTGGTTGCGAGGATCTTGCCATGAGGACCTGTGGCATCTGAAGTGGTGAAGGAATTACTAACCAGCATCCCTGTGCTAATATTTGATGCTGTGTCTTACTTCCTGATGCTCACCTTCCACGTCTTCAGAGGGGGCCGGGTCCCATGCCCAGCTCCACCGGATAAACCACAAATAGTCTAGTCAAGAAATAGATCCAGACGAAATGGTCCCTTGCTTCCTTCTGGTGTCCTGTATGCTTGTTGACACCGACCTGTGAATGCCCGGAGCAATGGCAGCTATATTGGGGTCACGAGGTGGGGGTTAGTCTGGGCAGGACACCCTGAGGATGGTAGAGCAGAAAGGTGGAAGCAACCTGATCCTTGATGACATCGCTGAGCCCCTGAATGAACCAACTCTGAGGCTGCCCTGCTCTGGCCTTCTTGTTATGTGAGCCACCTTTTCCTGTGGTTTAAAGATATTTCTAGCTGGGTTTTCTCTCTCTTACCGCTGAAAACACTGACACTCATACAGAGCCCTGGAGAGGTTCGTCCTCCACGGCATTCCATACTCGGCACACGGTGGGCTCCTAGTCAGTGGACTAAGGGGGCAATTTTAAATGCATATGTCCAGTTGTTATCCAGCAAACAGACTTTTTATTTTTTAAAAAGTCCCTTTGTAAAAGGGTTGCCTTCTTCCAGTCTCTCTGGCAGGGTAGCCGTCTCCCTAACTGGTACCTTCTAAGTTAGCCTGTTCTCACTTCACATCTGCCTGTTCATGTGTTGCATTTTTTTCATTTTACTGGATAGTATTGTTTTATTTAACTCCTTGAGGCTCCTATACATTCTAATGTTAAAATCTTTGTCCAAAGCTTCTCTAAATTCGACTTCTATGCCCTCAGCTAATTCTCTGGTATTAATTTTGCTGTTATTTTTAGCATGAGATTTCTTTATGAGTTTAGTAAATTTAACTTGTAGGCTCCTATGAGCAGAAGGATCTTCAACCTATAAACTGTGTGTGTGTATGCGATATGATGTGTGTGGTGTGTGTACGTGTGTGTGTGGTGATACAGTGCGTGTGTGGTGTTTGTGTGTGTGTATATGTGGTGATACGGGGTGCGTGTGTGTGTGTGTGTTTGTGTATATGTGGTGATACGGTGTGTGTGTGCATGTGTGTGTATGGGTGTGTGGTGTGTGTGTATGTGATATGATGTGTATGGTGTGTGTGCGTGTGTGTGTGGTGATATGGGGTGTTTGTGGTGTTTGTGTGTGTGTATACATGGTGATACGGTGTGTGTGTGTGTGTGTGATATGATGTATTTGTGTGTGTGTGTGCATGCGTGCGTGTGCATGGTGTGCATGTGTGTGTATGTGATATGATGTATTTGTGTGTATGTATGTGATAGGATGTGTTTGTGTGTGCACGTGCATGTGTGTGTGATGTGATGTGTTTGTGTGTGCGCATGTGTGTGTGTGCGTATGTGATATGATGTGTGTGCATGTGTGTGGTGATACGGTGTGTGCGTGCATGTGTGTGTGTGTGATATGATGTATTTGTGTGTGTGTGTGTGTGCGTGTGCACACAAACGCATACGTATGCTGGGCTTTGTGTGGGGGGTTGTTAGCCCAGGCTCGCGGCCCCTCAGTCAGGACCAGGGTCCGCAGCGGCTGGAGCTCCTGCCCCCGTGAGGCTGGGGACGGCAGACCAGCCCGGGCTTCGTTCGGCTCTGGTCAGGAGCCTGGTCTTTGCCTCCCTGCTGCTTGTGCGTCTTGTCCCGTACGAGTCAGGGGCTCCGACGTCACTGCAAGCAGCCCCTCTGCCTCGTTGCGGGGGTGAGCGGTCTCCCCTTCAGCCCTGGCCTCAGGTCCTGTAAAATACGCGGTCCGCGTTGCTCGATGGGGGACCCCGGGGACCAGGGCCTGGGAGCACTGGCCCCGCGTCTCTGGCTTCACTCTCTGCTTCCCCCTTCCTGTCCGTGGCGCGGTGGGCTTTGTCTAAGAGCCTATTTCTCTTTGCTTTACCCTTGCGTACTTGACCCATCAGAGCTGCATATTTGGAGCAGCAAGCGCTCGTCTGCGTGCTGACCTCCTGATTCATTTTTATTGGAATTCCCTTTGAACTTTCTGAAAAATATATGATCCCAGTTATCAGCTTCTTAAAGATTCTCAGTGAGTTGTTTTGAATATAAAAACTATACATCCTATAATGACATAAAAGGGCTTCTCTCCTTCTTAATTGGCAAGAACCTCCCTTGAACCTTTTCTGTCTCTCATGTTTTAGAAAAATGCCCGAGATGATCAATACCTTTGAGTAAATATAACAGAACGGCCAGACACAGGAACTCATCTGGTTCAACAATTTCTGGTGTGTCGTGGTCACTCGATGGATCTTAGCGGGTGTTGATGTTTTTCCATTTAGCCGAATGTCATTATACAAGACGTCTCCACTAAAAAATGGAGATTTGAATTCACGCCACTTCTTTTTCTTTTTTTCCACTAGATATTAGGATATTCTCCTAAATCTGTCAGCACCGATGGTCATAAAATAAACAGATTGCAGGCACATTTTCAGGCCCTGGTAATAAAGGCCCACTGTCCCAAGTTCTTACGCCCTCTACCTCCCTCCCATGCCATTCCTGGCAGACATGACTAATCCATCACCACATTCTTCTCCTCCGAGGGGAGATGAGGCTCCAGGCAGCCACAATCGATCCCTCAGATCTTGTAAAAGAGATGAAGGCAATTTTTCCATCCCTTCAAAATCCAAGCAAATGGCTTCTTTTCGAGAGTCTGTCGTCTTCAGAAAGTTTAAACTTGAGGTGTACTTTCAAAAGAACAAAAAACCTGAAATAATGGATTTTACCAATGAAATGAAAAGTTAGAGTTCAATCATGAATTCTTACTTGGAGAAAATGCTGTCTAATTTGCTGTATAAAATTACTGATTATTTTAAACATATTTGAAGTGAAGTAATTGGTTCCATTGTCTCCCAAATAATTGTCGAGTGGGAAGCATTGCTCAGAAGGGAAGATTATCCAGGTTACTTGGTAAGATCAGAGTGTGATAAATCCGTGCAACCAAAGACGATGTGCAGGTCAGGAGGATGTCTTAGAAAATCAGGATTATGAGGAAGAAGACGCTGAAGAAGGGCAGAGCTTTTTGTTTTTGTGACCAATCAGGAACGCGTCCCGGCAACGCAGCAGCGCCTGACCTACTCGCCCCCACCTAGGATGTCCCCCCAATGCACGTGTGTCCCAGAATCAGTACATCACATTTTCTGTCTCTACGAACCCACCCTGCTACGTTTTCCTACTTTAGCCAAACCCATTCCCTTCCTATATTTGCCACTCGGCAATAATAGAGATAAATAGGAGAAACGTGGAACAGAGACATAGTTATCATGACCTCCGGGCTAAGAAACTATTTGTGCCGTAAACCCAAAATCATGTTGTTTACAGAAAAGCAGAATAGCCAGAAAGTACTTCAGAAACCTGGAGCAGCAGCGGGGGCCCCTGCAGGGATAAGACAGTGTTCACAGAGGAGCTGGAATTTGGGCTCAGCAGCCTGGCATCGCTGCTGTCACGAGGACGGGCCGGCAGAGGGGGTCCCTGAAGGAGGGGGCGCCGGCTCGCGGGTCTGTGCCTCTCCCAGCATAAAGTACGTGCCCCGGGAACTGTGTCCAGGCCATCCGCCAGAGAGCTGTGGCCACGAACGGTGGGAATTCCTTCTCAACCATTGTATCTGCCTGGTTCCCTACTCCTCACATTGCTGTAACTTTTATGTCCCGTTTCTGTTCTTGGCATTGCCAATTCGAGAAGCCAAGAACAGAGACAGGCACGGGAAACTCTGGAGGCCATTCCTAGCCCCAAATGTCCAAAACGAGACAAATGTCAGTTTCATGATGTGAACTCTGATTTCGGGCAGGTTCGAATAGGCTCACACTTGATACAAAGACACAACAGTCCCGGGTCTTTTTAGAGAGACCTCCGTCAACCTCAGAGGACTGCGCATTACTCGTTTCTGTTTGGGTTTTGCTAGTAATGAAAATAGTAGAACCCAAATTCCTAACAAGGTAGAGGGAAAAAATCCAGTCAACATGATTGCCTGGTTCTACCGCTGTAAAAATAGGTGTATATGCGTTTGCTTTCAGATGAAAAGAAGACGACAACATGGAATATCTAAATAATACACACAAGAATACACACGCGAGGGAGGAAGCCCATCTCACAGCTGACAGTCGACCCAAATGGCAGTAAATCACTGAGGAATTTGATAAATGTCACAGTTTTCTCCCAGCAAGTACACACAACCTCAGTGGCTCAAACAGCATCCATTTATATCTGGGTTTTCTAAGTCGGGCGCTCAGGAGGACTGGACTGGGCTCAGCTCCGGGTCTCCTGGGCTGAAGTCGGGTGTTGGTAGGAAAGTATTTACTCGGAGGTTCTGGGAAGCAAGGACCTTCCAGGCTTATTCGGATCGTGGGCAGAATCCTGTCCTTGGGGTCGCAGGCCTGAGGACGCTGATATCTTGCCAGTCGTCCCCCGGAGGGGTGGTGCTCTGCTCCCTAGAGGTTGCCCATACCTCCTCCCACCTGGCATCCTTCGTGTTCAAGGCCAGCGACGGTGGGCCAGACCCTTGAGGTGCATGCACTCTGCCTTCTCGTCTTGCTTCTGTCTTCTGCCACCAGCCAGAGAAAGTTCTCAGCTTTTATTTTTATTTATTTATTTTTTTGAAGATTTTATTTATTTATTTGACAGAGAGAGATCACAAGCAGGCAGAGAGGCAGACAGAGAGAGAGGGGGAAGCAGGCTCCCTGCTGAGCAGAGAGCCCGATGCGGGGCTCGATCCCAGGACCCCGAGATCATGACCTGAGCGGAAGGCAGAGGCTTAACCCACTGAGCCACCCAGGCGCCCCAGTTCTCGGCTTTTAAGGGCTCGTGTGATGGGATCAGGCCCTCCCAGACAATCTCCCTGTCCTCTGCACCGTATGGCATGATCACAGCGGGTTATGTGGTCACACTCGAGATTCCGGGCCTTCGTGTGGAACCGGGGGGCCCTTCCCAGACCCACGTCGGAAGCACAGAATGATAGCATCGAAGGGAAGCTTGGACAATACAGGTGTAACTTCTCACCTAAAGCATAAACCCTACATGTGGAGAAAAGATCTTTCATTTAAATACAGCTAATAATAGAAAATGCATTATCTCACTTTTTGACCAGTTCAAGGATTAAAAGGCAAGAAATACTATGATGACATTTGCTCTGATACATTTTAGTTTTCAAAATCGAATCTCATTTTCTTTCCTGACACATAGTACTCTTATACTTTCTTCTATGTTTTAATGATCCTGTGACTTTGTTTCTAGACCGTTCACTGTGTCGTGTCACTCTAGAAATACCCAGTATCTCTTGTGAAATACAACTAATTTATCCAGGCCTTTTTTGTTTTTCTTCCTGCTACTAAGATGTCTTTCCTTTTGAAATCATACTTACTCCCAATTCAGACGCATACATTCTCACGAGAAGCCAGTTTTCTGAGTAGGCTTCTCAAAGTTTGGAAAATCCACTAAAAACCAAGAACAGAAAAAGTATAGTTTTTGTAAGTGGCTTCCTGTGGTCGAGTATAAGCACATGATTACCGCTATTTGGAGGATCGTTGAATATTCCAGAAAACATTCAGAAATCCCACAAGGGCTCCCAACGCCCCAGGCTTCTTTGAGACCCTTACGAGCAAACATACGTAAGTAAGCGAATGGGGAAAGATGTTGCGTGGGAGAATTCTGGAGCACAGGTGCGCCTGTGGGTGAACGTCTGAGCGCCCGGCCATCCAGGAGGCGCCGGGAATCCGCCACCTGCCAACACCCGGGGCCTGAGCAGACGGTGCTGGGCCGGGGGGATTGGGTTCCTGCGGGCCTGGGGATGGCCGGAAGCAGGGAAAAAAAGCAAGAAAAAGAAAAGGCCTGACTTCTAGTGCAGAATTAATAATTCAGGATGTTTAAAAGCTTTTGGCCCATTTTATTTTTGTTTCTTTGTTCACTTTGGTCACGAGCCATCTTAAAGCTCGTTGGAAATATTTGTTTCCGTTATATTTTGAGTTTAAACACCATGGGGAGGGGGGCGGGGGGTGCTCTCCAAACTTGGAAAGCGCAGCCCATTCTCTTCTGGTGAAATCCATGTAGCCTTTAAATAGTTTTCACCGGAAATGTCCAAACCTGTTTCTGAAATAAGTAGATTTTCTTCTTCGTGTCACGGGATGGTCCCATCTAGATGGGACTTCTCGCGACGGAACGGGGAGGAGGTCTCTGCTTCCCCAGGACGCTCCATCCGGGCACGTCTGAGAATACGCAGTGTGTCGGAATCCGTGATATGTCTGATTCTGAGTTTATCCAGTGATGTGAGGGAGAAGAAGGTATGAGTTATTGTCATTTGGTGAACTTCCCAGAAATCGTACAAGGTTACGACTCCAGTGACTGGGTATCACGCCCTCCCACCATTCCTTTATGGTCACCAAATGTCAGTTGATAGATCATCAAAACCTGTCTGTTTTAGATCACGCCGTGAGGTCCGGCTTGGAATTGGGAAGGAGTTAGAACAGGGCGGGGCTCCTGTCCTAACGGAAGTCCTCTGTCTCCCTCGGGTTAAGTGACTGAGAGGTTGCTGTCCTTAAAGGTACCAACGGGAAAATACGAGGAGAGCCCAGGCCCACACGCGGTCGGTGGCATTTACTCTCTGACTAGCTGGAAAATCACTCGCAGCCCTGCCATCTTTTCATGCGATGCATCGCCACTGAGTTTTACTTTCATTTCATGCTCCTTTTCTCTGGTACCCTTCACGGCTGCATTTGCACTGCTTGGCAGAGTTTTTTATGTAGGAATGTAACCTGCCAGGAGGAGGGATAGACAGCCGCGTTGGGACAGGTTCCCTGAGGAGCGAGCACTCAATCCTCAGCCCTGTGGCCGCCGCGCAGAGAGAGAAAAGCTCACTGTTCACAAGGCCACCAAGTATCACACTTTATATTTCAGTAGAGAGGCATCGTTCCCTGATTCTTGAAAAGGGGTGTTGAATTGGAGGGTAATCTGGGTGAGTCCCCAGAGGCCGGACTAAACAACTGACGGTCATTTGCTTCCGCATATAAACTGGGGGGCCGGGGGGCCCTAGCATTCAGTTCATAGCACCTGCCCATCTAAGCCTGCGGAGGGGTCAGCTCACAAGCTCTAGGACCTTCCGTAGCAATGTGTCTTCGGAGGAGACCCGAACACTTGAGTCTTTTCATCTCAGAGGGCTCATTCCATGCTCCTCCCTTCCTCGAAGCCGGTGTGGACCACACGCCGAGGAAGGATTTTTCTCGTGTAATTCCACGCCTGCAGCTAAGCGTCCCAACCTTTCGGCCACATTGGGCTCCTGGGACACTGTCCTCACGTGCTGACTTTCTACACTGATTCTAGCTCTGAGCACAGAGGCCTCACAGGAGTGTATGTCCCCACTCTTGTGTCTGCCACACATTGTTATCTTCACTGCGCAATCCCCCCCCACCCCCGAGCCTGGGGGCTGCCTTGCTAAACCCCGGGCGATGCAGCCTCCCCGGAGCTTGGTGAGGGGAGAAGAAAATCAGTCGTCATTACTTAAGGATGAGAAGAAAATAAAGCCACGTGGAAGTTACTTTTTAAAAATTTCTTAGGAGGTCAACCAGACTAATGCATGAGAGACGTCGAAGTATTTGTTGGTCCATTTGAGACGCGGGGAGAGTGGTGGAGAATTCCAACCACACTTTTTCCAACGCGTTTGCCAGGCGGGACCAGTGTGCAAGGGGGGGCTGCCTGTTAGCCAGAGCTGTGCCCACAACCAGCCTGAGTGGTGACCGCTTGTCCAGGTGTCCCCGGGAAGCCACATCTGCACGCACACCCCGAAATCACAGCGTCCAGCCCCACATTCCACCAAATGCGTTAAACGGGGCATGCTGGCATAGCCCACACTCCAGGGAAAGAGAAAAATAAGGCGCACTGTGACTAGACCACATCATTTGGAGCTACCGCCTCAGAATTGGAAAGAAGTTGAGCCGTCACCATCGTCACCTGATGCCCAGAGTATGAACTCCCCCCGGAAGGGGGCTGACGAGGGTGACCTGAGTCCCTGTGGAGACAGGAGCTCAGGGCCAGTGGTGGCAACACATTTTCTGGTTGCTCTTTAATCGTCCTCATAAACCTATGATGGAAGAGGCATTCTTACCTGACCTTACACACGTTTGTGGTGTTGGAGAGGCTAAGTGTGAGGCCAAGACCCCACGCTGGGCCCGGCAGGCGGGCTCTGAAGCCTGACTCGGCTCTGCCCTCTCCACCTTCCCCCAAGTTCGCCAACTCAACCAACGAGTACGGCGCCGAACCGAACGGAGTTGATAAAATTCTCCAAAACTATGAACAACTCGTTGATGCAGAGAATCGAGTCCAGCGCGCAACCTAGAAATCTAAGAGAAAGCACACAGTGGTTTTCTTCCTCTTCTAAAACTCGTTTGAATCTCCCTTTTTCAGAGAGTTGAGCCACCTTACAAGTCACTGAGCCTGACGTGTTCGTGGGCCGGTAACAGACGGACCAAGATGGAACCGTAGACGGGGCCCGGGGATGCCTCGGGCTAACCGGGTCTGAGGAGTAGACCCGTGTTTGAATGGAGCCGCAGCTGCAAATTTTACCTGCGGCTCCCGAGGCTCTCCGTCTGCATATTCAGGTCCTGGCCTCACGGGCTCCTGTTTCAAAAGCCACTTGGAGAACGAGATATTTTGCCGTCTAAAAAATATATACATTATAAAGTTACCATAAATTATTTGGTCGTGAACCAAAATGCACATCGTCTCAAAAACCAAGACTCTACCCCACTGAGGCAGAAAAACAATGAAAATCCCGGTGCATTTCTGTCATGCTCCCCATTCAAGCCCAAATCATTTCTTAAGCGACTGCCACTTTGTTCAGAGCTAAACCGGACTCATCTCACTACACGGTTTGGTTTCTCTTCATCAGTTCTTGAAAGAGAGTAAGTGACAGGTGCTCGCCCAGGACCCTTTGTTCTAGTTTTGGGATGATCGACGGCGCCCCAGTACAGGAGTGGGGTTTCAGAAAAGGAACGAGAGTCGCTCTTCCGAGCCAACAAGGCCGCCTTTGCGCCAGGATGTGGGTATCACTTCGGAAAGGGACCTGTGTCCCAGACACGGTCACGGAAACAAAACGCAGAAGCGGTAGAAGAAGAAAGGCAAGTTGGGACGCCTGCTGCTGAAATCCTAGTTAAGATGGCGGCAGGCGTGCCCTCTCTTCCCCGACAGGATGCTGATGCCCAAGGGCGAAAGAAAAGCACAAACTGAAAAGCCTCTAGTCAATTTAGCAATGTCAGGGAGTTGTTTGCTGCATGCTAAAACTGTGCAGAAAAGCTTTTACTGGCTTAGAATGTAAGTTGCTGTGACCTTGCCAGAGGCCATGGCAGTGGTTGAGTTGCTGCGTAAAGAAGCAGGAGGAAAGAAAGACCAATGTAAGCTCATGAACTGGAGACTCCCAGGAAAAATCGTCAAAGGGCCGGCTACGACCTGGGCTGGAAGGTGGGAAGAGCGGCCCCACCAAGGAGACTCACAGGACCAGAGGTGGGGCCAAGAGACACGGGTCTGAAAGGGGGCCGGTGGTAAGGCCCCCATTGCATGAGACCTCTGAGGTCAGCAGGCATCCCGATAAAGAAGGTCTTACCAGAGAGCTAGCGAGGTACAATTCCACCTCCAAAGGAGCAACTTCACAAATCACCCCAGGAAAGAGAGCCTGGGTGATATCGTGATTTATAATGAGACTTGGTCTTTGTCCCCATTTCTGGCACAGAGCTCCGAAAACCCCTGGAATGTTCTAAATGATAAGAACAGTAGAGGTGTCTTGATATGCATCACAAATCCCTTTCAACTATCCCTGAGTTTGTTAATAGGGCGACTTTTAGGAAGCACAGAAGGGTGGGCGCTGGTTGGCAGGGAAAACAGCCCAGTGGGGTTGGGACTCTCCGCCTTGGGGAGGGGAGAGCTGGAGGTTGACCCAATTACGGCCAACGATTTAATCAGTTGTATCTACATAATGAGGCTTCCATAAAAACCCAAAAGAGTGTTTTCGCAGGGAGTGGATGTGACAGATCGTCTGTAATGCGTTTGGAGAAGTATTTATAAACACTTGGAATAACAATATTTAAAAAGTACTCCCCACTTAGTAGGAAGTAGACAGCATTTTCTTTATGGGAAGAGATGCATTTCACATTCTGTGATGCATTAAGATAAGTGTTAAAAACACGTGTATTTATGATGGTTATGAGTTTTTTTGCAAGTTACTTTGAGCAGTGTTATTTCAGGGAATGGAAATGATAACAAAAAAATAAAAACAAAACAATAAAACCCCACAGGATGAAGGAGTGGGGGTGCGGGGTTTGGAGACGCAGTCCCTGGAGGGAGCGTGGAGGTTGTGTCCTTCCCTATGCCTGCCTCTAGGCATCTCTTCCATTCTGTCCGTTCCCGAGTTTTATGCTTGTATAACAAACCTGTGCTCCGGGAAGTGAAAGGTTTCTCTGAGTTCTGCGAGCCGTTCCAGCAAATTCATCGAAACCAGGGTGGGCTTGGGAGAGTGGGTCGTGAGAACCGGGCTAGAGCCAGACCCAGAGCACTGGGTCTCCACGGGGGAGAGGGCGTGGGACCAGAGGAGGAAAGCAGAGAGGTGTCCCTGAGCCCAGAGTGAGGACGGAGGGGCACGGCCAGCCCCGAGAAGAGGGGCTCTCGGGAGAGAGGACCGACAGGCAGGTGGACTGGTGCCCCGTGAGGACTGCAGGCTCACCGCCCCACGACTGGCGTCTCCCTGCTGACACTCGCCATGCCCGAAGGGACAAGCAGTCATGCAGACACATGTGCTTTGTCCCTGACTGTCCCCCCGTTCATCCTGATGAGGGAGGGGGTCCCACCCCACCTCCCAGGGAGGGCCGAGCACACAGCCCCCGACACAGGACCGCTGACACTCACAGCAAATTCCTAGCCACCTACACTCACCGCCGGCGGAGGAGGGGCGCACTGGGCCCCTGGGATCAGCAGGGTGGCTGGGCTGGGAGACCCTGCCTGTGGGGGCGAAGTGGGAGGAGCATGTGGTTAGGGGATGTGGGCCCCTCCCACTTCCCCCAACGTCCAGGCTGCACGTAATAGGGATTTGCACTGTTAGGTCTCACAGCACCATGACTCCGGGAGGGGAAAGGCACGGACTGGCAACGTGGGTCAGAAACACCGTGTCTGTTCAGATCAAGGACTGGCTCCCCTGGTCAGCATGTCTACACCTGGGAAAGTTCCCTGTCCCCACGCACAGCCCGGCGTGGCCGACTGTGACCTCATCCTTTGTGGGTAAAGTCTATCTCATGAACAGATTTTGGTAGGACTTCTTTCACATGAAAGAGGGAGAAAGGCCACCTGGGAAAAGGCCGGAAGAAATAGGAGATAAGGCTTCATTGTTTCACAAACTCAAACAGCAGTGTTTGGGGCAAAGCAAACCAAAGGCTTGAAATTGATCCAGGAAGAAGCTGTTTGTAATAAAGGGTTCTGTTAACCTCGGGCTCCGATTTGTTTTGTTTCTAAAACACAGGGAGTTGTAAGTAGCGGGGTAGATGTGAAAAATAAATCAGCAGTTGTTTACTTTAACCCTTCCTCCTGTGTCTGAGCCGGGGTCACCACGGGCACACGGAAGGCAGGGGGTCCCCCGTGGCGGGGGATCCTGTCGTCACAGGGAGGACTCGTGCTGCCTCGGATGCCGCGGCTTGTCCTGTCGTCGACGAAGTTTTCCCGCTTGGTCACTGCGTAGTCGTACCGCATCTATTAAGTTTTCCGAGTCAAACGGACTCTGCTAGATGTGTGCGAAGGACTCTTGGAGACCCTCAGCGTCCTGGTGACCGGGCTGCTCCCACACTGGGTGGCTCTTCACGCTCCGGTGACGTGCTCGCTTAAGACCCCCTCACGCTGGGGTCCCTCGCACCTCTGCCTCGCTTTCTACTTTGATCTTGCTTTTCTGCCTCTGAGTCATTTCTCGGATAATTAACATCGCTGCCTACCTAGTGATAAGGAAAAAGGATGGGGAATATGAGCCCGTGTTCCGGCCTCCTGGTCTGGGCAGAGGATGTGGCAATCCACAGGGGGCCACCAACTAGACAGTGCCATCCTGCCCCACCAGCCTCCTGGGTGAGTGCTGGAGGCCGGTAGGGCGTGGGTCCCCCAGGTCCTGAGCCGGGTCTAACTGAGCCCCACTAGCGCCCTGCCTGGGAGCCCCCATCCGGGCCAGCCTTTCTCTGCCCCCTGCTCCGGAGCCTGCCTTCCACGGGGCCCACGCTGATTTCAGCTGTAGGAGAGGGCCTGTTTCCGGTCCCTGGTTTTTCTACAACTTCTGTTTGGGGAATCAATTCCCTTCACCCTCCCGGATTCACTTGGCTTCTGTCCCAGTAACTGACTAGCCAGCTTTCGCTCCTGTGCCTTTAACCCTAGCCACCATCTCAGGGGACCCTGTCCCCTGACCTCCGCCCCCCTTTTCCAGCAGTCTTTCCACTGCCGAGAGGTCCTATTCCCTGCAAAGGAGCCCCTTGGATTGCAAAACCAACCTCCACCCAGTTCTGCCTCCCCTGCTCCCCCATGGACATTGATTTGGACACGAGACTGCCCTCTTGGGAGCCACTTCTGAGGCCAGTATGTTCCATTACTGACCCCCCACCCCCCTCCCAGCAGCTAACCTCACCTGCCCCCCAGCCCTAGTCAACCACTGCTCTGCCTTCCGTCCTGTAATTTAGATTAATCTCTTCTAGAATTTCCTATATATGGGATCACATAGTATATATGGTTTTGTGTCTGGCTTCTTTCGCTCATCAGGATGGGTCTGAGAAATCGCCATGCTTCTGCATGCATCCGGTCATTGCTTTGGTTGCTGAGTGGCCTTTCACTGTGTAGACAGACCACACTTTGTACCCACTCACCTGCCGATGGACAGCTGCCCTACCTCTTGGTTTTGACGAGGATGATTGAAGCTGCTATGGAATATCGTGCACAAAGCTTTGTGTGGATGCATGCTTTCACGTGTCTTAGGCAAATACCTATCATATGATAGCCGTGTGTTTGCTTTCTAAAGAAATTGGTAAACTCTTTTCGTAACGTTTATGACGATTGTGAAGAAAATCTTGCAGAGATGGGGAAAGTATTACAGAAATGATGTCAAGGATGTGCCATCAAATAGAGCCTGGGTGGAAGCAGGGAGGGCTTCCCGGGGGAGGCGGCATTTGTGCAGAGACTCAAAGCATGAGCAGGAGTTTCCCAGAAGGACAGCGTTGCTGGAAAGGACCTGTTGCGATGTGCAAAGATAGTGTCAGAGGCTGGTTTGAGTTGCTACAAGCAGTTTCCGGAACAGAGGGCTCTGGTGGTGGTTTTGTGATGGACACTGAGTCAGTACCCATGTTTTAATTCAAATGATTTCAAAATGTATTGTTTATATTAACCTAAAAGCAAGGGAGTACAGGGGAGCAAACTGCAATCCAATGAGGAGCATAACAGGTTAACAACAGACCTTTGTTTTCAGGGAAGCTGACTTCCAGGGAGACAGCAAGGGAGACAGAACAGGAGGGACGGCGGCCTGAGCCCCCCCTGCCCCGCGCCCCCAGGCTCCCTCTCCTCCCCGCGCTGCAGCTGCAGCAGAAACCCCGCCTGTCAGGCTTCTGGGCTACAAACCCTGGGTTGCGGCCACCGTGCGGAGTAGGGATGAACATATGAATTCTGGGGGAGGGGACACAACTCAGCCCCTACCGGGTGCATGAGCTGTGGCAGTAGTTTGTTGATTTTTACAACCCAGCCCCTACGGAGACGGCCTCACGTGCGACTGGCCAGTAGGGTTACCATTGCCTGATATCACAGCCGACAACCCCCTTTAGGGCCAGAAAGTCAATGTGAGGTCAAGTGTGACCTTGAAGAAGGTCAGAGGGTTTTGCCAACCCTCTATCCAACTGGGGTTCATTTCTTTTCTTCTCTTTCCCATCAGTCTCTGGGCCCATGTCTCCTTCCCAATATTCCACATATTCACAGCCAAACCCCCTCATCAGCACCGGGCGCGTGTTCCAAACCAGCGGAGAAGGGTAGCCACGCAAGCAAAGAATATAAAGACGTCATGTTTAAAAGTCTATGAAGCAAACCGGTCAGTACTTACGTCAGTATTTATGTCTGTGGGGAGAGAAGGAGAGTTTTAGCTTTGGACCCTGCTAACTTCCGCTGTGAATTTTCCAAGTGTGTAGTATTTCTTTTACGATTAACCAAAACCAAAAACGAAGTAGAAAACAAACAAAACAGGTATTCATAATTCAGTCTATGCTGGTGGGCCTGGGGGTCCTTACACGGGGAGGTGTGAGGTCCCAGGCTCCCCAGGTCCTGCATCGTTGATGCCCAGGGAGGCCCGAGGAGCCCAGCTAGCGCCCGGCGTGGCAGCAGCGGGCACCCGGGAGAACTAGGGAGTCACATGCTCGACGCGCTGGGGCAGGCTGGGGCAGGCTGGGGCAGGCCTCTCCCTGTTGCAGTCTGCAATCATGCGGGGGCTCCTGGCATTTTTGAAAGACTTCGGCCCCCTCTTCTGGACGATCTGCTGTCCAGCGCTCATCTTCCTCTGTGAGAGCCAAACACGTGGACGAGGATGTGGATGAGAGCTGAGGACGTGGACGAGGCTATTACCCAGACACAGAAATCCAACACGGGCAAGTGTTAACTGTTGGCGGCAATCCTCATTCTGATACACTTGGAAATGACTGCTTACGTCTCAAAGGGGCAAACTCCACGAACGGGACCCTCCTTGTCTGGAGTATAGACTGGGTCCTTCACCCGCATCCTGTTCTCCATGGAGGCTCAGGGAGTTTGCCATTACTATCCCAACAAGACAATAAAAACGCTTTAAACGAATGTTTCTAAATACAAGCATGCTATTAAGCTTCAGCCCCAAACGTGAAGCCCCCATACCCACGTTTTCCCTCGATGTAGAAGCCAAGGAGACAGACAGACAGACAGCAAAGGGCCTGTCCTCCCACATGTTCACACGGCCCGAAGTGCTGGCCCTGCTGGGAGCAGGGAGGTCGGGGGAATGACTGTATCAGGCCACGGGGAAATCCAAGTCCATCAGAGCGTATAGGCTCTGGGAGTTCGTGTGGCTGAATAATGACCCCAAAGATGTCCTCATCCCTGGAACTTGGAAATTTGCTGCCTTAGGGAGCCAAAAAGATGTTGTAGATGTGAGTCAGTTAGGGACCTTGCAGGGAGGTCATCCTGCTGGAGCTGGGGGCGCCCGGTGTAGTCATCGGGGTCCTTGTAAGAGGGAGATGGGGGGGATCTGACCACAGCCAGAGGCAGAGGGCCAGAGGGAACGGCTTGGAGCTGCTGTGCTGCTGTCTGGGAAGACAGAGAAGGGGACCACGGTACAGGTGGGCTCTAGAAGCTGCAAACGGCCAGGAGACAGATTCTCCTGAAGCCCTCCCAGGAGTTTAGAAATCCTGACCTCCCGACTGTGAGAGAAAAAACTGGGGTTGTTGCAGGTCCCTGAGTCTGTGATTTGTTACAGCAGCAGCGAGGCACTAATACAGGCTTGTAAAGGTAAAGTGATGACAGCTTTGTTTCCTAAGAGAGAGAGAGTTTCTGTTGCCTATCAGAGATAACCGGCAAGGTGCCAGGTTCCAGACAATCCACCAGAGACTGAACCCAAGGGAAGGTTTCCTGCCCGTGCTCGTTCTAACAGCCCAGGGACTGGGACTTAAGCAAACCTCAGTGCTGAAATATTCTATATTTACTTCCTTCGACTTACGGGAAAGAGCAGAAGCGGCCGTGGACACATGTCCCTACTGGAGATGTATTTGTCCCTTCACTGTGCCCTTTCAACCCACGCATCCCTGAATGTGAACCCAAGACTCCCACAAAGATTAAAGAAGAGGCTTTTTTAAAAACCCTTTCCACAGTGTAGGATTCCCAGGGGCGATTCTTGCAGCATTGAGAGCAGGTAGAAAGCCGTAGGATAATGACAGTAAAATCCGACATCACTTGTTTGATATTGGCTCATCCTACCCAGCTCCTCTTACTCGAATTAACGTGTGGAGAGTCTTTAATCCCCTGTGTAAAAGCACGCCATTTCATTGGTGGGACCATCACTGTTCCAACGAGTTTGCGTTTTTCATTTAGAATTTTGTAAGCTGCAATACCTAGCATGAACACAGCTTACGTGAAGATAAACAGGCATTAATCGCAAGGTGTCGGAGTTTTTCAAAGAGAACCATCCGAATGGTGTTAGTTGTGACACTGTGGCAATCGGTCTTCCTGCTTTGCTCCTTAATGACAGAAAATGCGATTTCAAAAACCGTCACACAGTAAATCTCTTTGTAAAGGAAGCCGAGGGGAAATTCAGATCTGCCCCCATGTGGGGAAACGAATGTTTTCCAAGCCGCTCGCTTATTACCCAAACTCACTTGGCCAGAACATACTTCTCTTAAAAACACAAAAACTTAAAAGGAATAAAACCATAGGTAAAGATTCCCAGGGGGAAGAAATCAATTATAATTTTCTAGTATGACCTTCAGCAAACACTCACTACAGTTCTGCTCAAAGATGAGCAAAATCATGACAGAACCATCGAGAGATCTGTGCCTTTGTTTGAATACGGTAATGAAAACAAAGGAATGTTTCCTCACTGCCTGGAGCCTTTAAGACCCAACCCCTGCTGTGATACTCAGGGAACAATGTCAGATCCTCAGATGGGGAGAAGTTTCCAAGTATTGGAAAAGCAAGGATGCTGCTTGATCCGCGCCTTTGCATAAGGCTCAGAGACACAGGGCAGAAAGGGGAGCCTTTCCGAGCCCCAGTTCCTGTGCTCCCCAGCCCGCAGCCCACCATGCCTCCCAGGTGTGCCAAGAATCCATGGGAACAAGAGAAGGGCCAGGAGGCAGGGGGTGGTGGAGCGGGGCTGGGGTCTTCTCTGCGGCCAACGCGGAGGTCTAGTCCACTTCCTGGCATCAGCATGCCCAGAAAACCCAAACACCGTAGCCTGCCCTGTGATTCGGAACATCTAGTGATGGGTCCCCCCCAGTACCACATCTCTGTCGGGAGGGATTATACTTAACCGAGACAAGCCAAGAAAGGACCAGATGATTCCGCAGCAAATGCTGAAATCACAAAAGAGGAGCAAGAATAGTGCAAGGAGAAATGGTGTCTTCCTCGAGCGCCCTCCCAAAGTAATTTTCATTGGTCAAAATATCCCTACCTTCTACTGGCCATTTAGATGCTCTGTCCGTGTAAAATACACACACCAGATTTTAAACATTAGGACCACAAAGAGAATATACAAAAGATCTCGTTTATATTCAATACACCTCATTGACATGATATTCTGATATATTGGATTAAATAAAATATATTATTAAAATTATTTCACCTGTTTTTTTTTTTTTTTTGATACAACTGCTAGTAAATTTTTAAATTACATGAGTGCCCACCTCCGAGGCAGGCGCTGCACTGTTCTTGCACAGGTCTGGTCTAAACGGAGCCGGAGCTCCCTCCCAGCGCCGCAGCCCGATTCCACGGCCCTATTACAACAGGACCTGCCTGGGTCTGCTCTGGCCGGCCGGGAGGAGGTTCCAATAGAGGCCAGAAGTCTAAACTCCAGGTGAGACAGACTTGATCCCTTTTGGGGCCATGAAGGAAGGATCCATTCCAGTCTTGTCTCTTTGGGTTGTAGGCACCTGTCTTCTCTCTCTGTGTGTGTCTTTACACTGTCTTCCCTCTATGCGTCTGTGTCCAAATTTCTCCCTTTTCTAAGGACACCAGTCCTACTGAATTACAGCCCAGTCTAATGCCCTCAATATAACCTGGTTCCCTGTGTCAAGATCTTCTCTAAATAAGGTCACCTTCTGAGTAACCGGGGGTTAGGACTCCAACATATGCATTTGATGGGGGGCACACAATGCCGCCCGAAACAGGACATGAGTCTGGAGAAGTCCCGTCTGGATAAATAGAGCAATTTGTCTAATTGAAGGAGTAGCAGTATTCTACAATGGTACTTGTAAGGCGGCCTCCTCCGTTTGGCAAATCCCGGCATCTTCCCACGTCCAGGTCGTTCATACCGTCGTCCAGCAGCTGCGACAGGTAATTCCCCCCTGATGTCACTCAAAGCTTCAGTTTGCTTCAGATTTCCCCCCAAAGACTCAAACTTCTTCTTTCTCTGAAGAATCTTTTCGTTTTTCTAATAGAAGACCCAGCAATATCAATGCATAATTGATTATTAGGGTCACTATAGAAGGGTTCAAGCTTAAAGTGATACTGGATGGCAAAATTCTTTTTATTATACCTCCTACAACTTGTTTTCATTGCTGTCTCAATTAAAAATTAAAAACGTGTCTGATTTTTAAACCCTGATTTCAAAATCTGCAACTTTGTTTGCCTGTAAAAGTTGACAGCGTTAAAATGTGCAAAGCAGGCCAGTTGAGAATTTTTGATATTCTTCCTATGTGTATCGCAGGAGGGCATAAGGAGCTTAAATAAAGAAAAGCATGGTTTTAAAAACAACTTCAGCAAATCCTGGGCCTAGGATGGGTTGCTGTGGAGGCGGGATGGAAGGAATCTATAGAAACTGAAGACATTTTTGCAAATAATTATGAGAACGTTGCCTTCTGACTTGATTTGAAGTCACATTTGACCCAAGTCGACCCAATTTTAGAGTTGATCAAGGCTTCTAGGCCTGGATGTGGGTGGCCAGTGGGAACACTCAGATATCAGGAATCCTCAGGGACAGGGCCCCCGGAGAGGGTGGACCCAGATATAAGGGCGGGAGGTCTGCTTGTACACAGTGAGCCCCCCACTTTGCCGCCTGCTTCACGTTGGGGAAGTTGCGGCGTCCAGGATGGCTGGACGCGTGTTTACCGGTGACCAGGTTCAAAGATGATGGGCAAAGCAGCTCCTAGCTGATTGACTTTTCCTTGTCTGGGACACAGAGCAAATGAAGTAAAAGTCCTTAGGACATTGTATGAGGCGTCTAATTCCACCTCCTGGATTTACTGTCCTCACTTTTTGTTTTGTTTTGTTGGTTTTTGGTTTTGTTGTTTTTGTTTTTGTTTTTAAGAAAAGGCAGAAGGGCCTATGAGTTCAGCCACACAAAGCATGGCCACCTCCCACCTGTCTTCAGATGCCTGGCCGGCTGAGTCGGATAAGCGTGAGACTCTTGATCTCAGGGTTGTGAGTTCAAGCCCCACATTGTGTGTAGAGATTACTTTAAAAAATAAAGTCTTTAAAAGAGAATAATGAAGTCTCAGCAGAAGAGCAGTGTGCTCCGCGCTGTACAACACCTCCACCTAGTGGCCACATGGCTTCATTACACAGCTGCCCAAAATCAACTTCGCTACCTTAAGGATAAAGTTTTTTTAAAAAATTCACAACCTGCAGGGTCCGAGTGGCTCGGTAGGTTAAGTGTCTGACTCTTGATCTCAGCTCAGGTCTTGACCCCAGGATCATGAGTTCATGCTCTGTGGAGCCTACTTTAAAAAAGGTATAAATTGTAACAACCATTAAAGCAATATATGTAACTCATAAGCAAAGACACAGACCCAGGATATTTACATGTGTATCACACATTAAATACATTTTAACATTTTGTGATGTGAGAATCTTTACATTCCTGAACAATCCAAAATGTTCCTTTTCCTGAGGTTAAATTCCGACAGGTTTTTAAAAGAGTATTAACTAAATTACACAGAAAAGTATGAAATAGCTCTTAACCACCCAAACCAGAGCTAGCAAGAAGCCAAATGGGATTCATTCACTCATTCAACAAATACTTGCTGGGTTCCAGCCAGATGCCTGGCACCGTGTCCAGCATACACAGAAATGGGACAATCCCTGCCCTTAGGAGCTTGGGGTCTACAGTTGTCTTCCCTAAAGAGACATCGAGGCTTGATAATTGATATGATAATTGAGCTTGAGTCATCAGAGCTAAAAGCAACACTATCATATAACAAAGCAAAAAGGAAAAGAAATGTAAGCTGATTTATCTGTGCAAAGTAATATTACTCAGTGCTTTATGATCTTCCTACCATTTGTGTGTCTAACCCGCCATGAAGCATAGCGAATACTCTGCACATCGGTAGGCATTCCAAATGTAACTTTGCTGAATACACAGTGAAGTCATGCCTGCTCAGACTTTCCTGTTTCATATTCCCATGGTGTGGTTGTGTCCTGCAAATTTAAAGAGAGCCAAAGCAGCCACCACCGCTATGCCTTCTAGCACGAGAAGTAAAAACACATTTGAGTGACAGTCAAGAAAATAATAGCCAAAAGGAGATTTTAAAAAGCTAAAGTATTATGTCCAAGATGATGTTATTAGACCTACAATGGTCACTGCCTCATGTGCTTTGCAGGCAGGGGCTGCCGGCATTCTTCATACGCCTTAGCATTTCAAAAGCCATGTTTACAATTACTACCTGCTCAACTGGAGACCAGCCCTCAGAGATGGTGCTCGAGGCCCCCCCCCCAAGTCCACACTGGTTGCAGAAATGATTTCGGGTTTGGGAATCTCAGGGTCCGGCCACAGGGCCGACAAACACATCGTCATGCTGGATAGCACAAGAATAGCAATCTTTTCTTTTAAGATTTTATTTATTTGATAGAGAGAGCAACAACAACCTGGGGGGAGGGAGGCATAGGGAGAAGGAGAAGCAGGCTCCCCGCTGAGCGGGGCTCAATCCCAGGACCCCAAGAACGTGACTGGAGCCGAAGGCAGATGCTTAACCGACTGAGCCACCCAGGTGCCCCAAAGAGCAATCTTTGAACACAAGCTGAGCTGGGAAGAGAGCAAAGGGAGACTTTGCCCAGACAGCAGAGGGACGTTGAAATGTGACCACACGAACCTTTGCTGAGCACGAAATTCTTTCCAGCACAGAGACAGGGAGGCAAATGAGTAAGTAAAGCACACGGCATGTCGGTCGTAAGTTCTACAGAGAAAACAAAGCCGGGACGGGGGCAGTGCCAGTGAATCTGAGTGAGCACTGGGAGTCAAAGGTTGCTGTAAATATTTGGGCAAGAATGCTAACCGAGGAAGGAAAGAGTGAAGCGTGCCCCGGAGAGGTCAGGACAGAGATGAACAGTCAGAGGAGGGTTCCCACGAGCGGGAAGGCTGAGGGCTGAGTGGGGCGGGAAGGAGGGCATGAGTCGGGAGGCAGGAGGGTCCAGGCCATGTCTGACCCCCTGGATCCCAGCAAGGACATCGACTTTGCCCCTGAATTTATTTAAACATAACAAAACAAACAAACAAACAAGGCAGTTCCCCCATTTCTCTCATCCTCCACCCTTGCCTCGGAGGCCAACCCCCCACCCTGTTTCCTGCTACAGAGAGCTGTTCTTTGTTGGGGTGGTGGTTTTGGGGGGGGTTAGATTCCACACAGAAGCGCACCCATGTGGTGCTTGTCTTGGACTTATTTCACTCGGCATCACACCTCCTAGCTCCGTCCACGTTGTCACAAACGGCGAGCGTTCCTTCGTTCTTACGGCTGAAGAGATTTTAATATTTCCGCGTGTGCGTGTATGTCCCATTTCCTTATCCGTTCATCTGCTGAGGGACACTTAGGTGGTTCACACCTTGGCCATTACCCATGACGATGCGGGTTCCAGCCCGTCCGACAGGTGTGGGGGGACCTCCCACTGCGGTGCTGACTGCGTCCCCCTGATGATGAGCGACGGTGAGCACTTCCGCAGGTACCTGTCGGGCGTCCGGGCGCCTTCCTTGGAGGGCCGTCTGCGCCGATGTTCCGCCCGTCCCGGGCTGAGATGGCCTCTGGGGGGACGGCAGAGGCCGGCCCGGAGCACCAAGAACTGCTCCGACCGCTCCCATCCAGAACCTCGTCCCCCGTGCCTCCCCCTCCGCTCGGAGGCTCGGGGAGAAGTCACCCGCAGAGGGGCCTCTGGCCCTCGACGCCGTCCCCAAACACCCGTGACGCCCAGCACGTCCCAGCCCCTCCCTGCGCCCGTTTTCTGTTCTTTGAAAAAAAGGCAGGAGCTCATGGCTCCGAACGAACTGTCCCCTGGCTGCGGAAGCCCACACGGAGCCAGCGCTCGTCCCTCCGCACGCGGCTCGAGCTCGGCGGGAGCGGCTTCGTGGGCGGCGCCCGCCGACAGGGCCGGACTGGGCCGCCGCAACCTCCCTCCTCGCCCCCGGCTCCTCAGGGGCTGCTGGACTCGGCCCTGGGCCCTCCGGCTCCCCGCCGCCTCTCCTGCAGACCCACTGGCAGATCCCAGGCGGAGCAGGGGCCCGCTCCCTCCATCCCGCCCCTCGTGGCAGGAGAGCTTCCGGGGCGGGGCCGGCTCCCTGCGTCCGGGGGCGGGGCTACGCCTGCGCACAAAGGCTCCGCAGGGAGCGTTCCTAGAGTGCTGTGCGGTGAGCTCCCGTGAGGCTCCGCGCGGCCGCCCTCGACATGGCGGCGGAAGGAACACGTGGTTGTGACGGTGTGTGTCGCCGCAGGTGGCCACGGCGTTGTGGGGCAGTGGGCTCGGCCCTGCCCCGCGTGTGGCGCCGGCCCCCGCCCAGGCTGCCCTCCAGGAGATTCTCCGTCGGCCGACCGACCGGGGCTGAGAGCCGGTAAGCTACTGACGGCTTTGGTGGCGGGGTGAGCAGGCGGCGCGGACGCGCTTGCGAGGGCGGCGTGCTCCGTGCAAGGGGGATACGGGTTGTCCGGGCAGAGAGCGCACGAAGCCAAGCTGGGCCGCTGGGCGGTCGGCGCCATGGGCCCCTGCGGCAATGCGACGCGGTTCGGCCTCGTCCCGGCGAGCGCGCGCACCTGCACCCACAGCCCCTGCTTGTGCGCCGCGGACCCTCTGAGGCTTCTGAGCCCACGGGCACCTGTTTCGGGCCGGCCTTCCGAGGCAGCATCGAGAGCCCGTGTGTTGAAACCTCTCGGTGTTCGTGTCCGTGAAGCAGTCGTGGTTCCTTTCCCGTGTCCGGGTCCTCCTCTCATCACACCTTCCCCGGTGTTCCTGTAACCCCGAGTTGCTTCAGCTGCTGCTTCAGCCATCACCTACATGCTTCAGTTCCTGGAGGACACGACTCCCTCCTGAGCGCTAGGCCCCTGCTTCCTGGACACGAGCCCTCACAGGCTCCCCAGGGATCTCAGACTCAGCACCTTCCACCTCAGGGTCGCTCCTTTGTCCCGTGTTCCTAACCTCACAGAATAACGTTCCCCAAGCTGTCAGGCCCAAAACCTAGGGTTCATGCGGTCATGCTTCAGTTCATCTTCCTCCCATCCAGAAGTTATTAAGTCATTTATCTTCTTTAAAGCCCCGTGCATTTCTTACCTAAATTAATGCACCTGCCCCGTTGCTCTGGCATCCATCTCTATTACCACCAGGGCAGTCTTTTCAAACTGTGCTCTTAATGTTCATTCCTCAGGTAAGAACTTCAGTGTTTTCTGTCCTGCAGGATGAAATCCAAACCCTGTTGCAGTACACTTAGGACCCTGGTCTCTTCGACTTCTTGCCCTCCATTTTCCCTGAGATTGGTCTCTCTCACAAACGCTGCACACTTCATTCCAGCCACACAAAAAGAGAGTTTTGGAACTAGCCATAGTGCTTCATGCGTCCCCATCAGTATTTCTCAACCTCCACACTATTTACGTCTTGGGCCAGATAGTTTGTTGTAGGGGACTGACCTGTGCATTGGAGGGTGTCTAGCAGCATACTTGTCCTCTGCCCAGTAGCACACCCACCCCACTTGGTTTTGACAACCAAAAAAAAACCAACAACAAAACCTTCAGATTTTACCAGATGTTTCCTGAAAAATAGTCTCCAGGTGAGAACAGCTGGTATTCGCATTTGCAAATGCAGTTCGTTTTGCGAATGTCTAATAGACACCTGATACGTAACCCCAATTTGAGAATATTCAGTGAAGGAATGAGAACAATAAAAATAAAACAGATTCACAGAGTGGGTCATTTTGCAAACAACAGATCTTATCTCTTCAAAAACAATGTCTTTTACCAGCAGAACAAATCATTAGAAGTCATTAAAAATGAAGACTGCCAAAAATGATAAATCTGTGGGTAAATATAAATCGTTTTACTTTTTTAAAATAAGTTCTTGGTAGTTTACTGTTTAAGCAAAAATAATACCCAAGAGTGATGGTGTAATAAAAATAGAACACGTATAGAAACAAAATGTATTACAATAACACAAAAGATTGGAGAGGGAGATGGAAATAGGTTGTTACAGGTTTTTACAATATAGGTGAATTGGTATCATTTCAGGGTGGATAGTGATAAGTTAAAGATGCATACTTGTGATACTGTGATTTATAATAAGAAATTTATATTTGGTCTTTGTCCAATTTCAGCCACTGGGCTTCTAAAACCCTTGGAATTTCCTAAGTGATGAGAGTGATAAAGGTGTCTTTTGTTATGTTAAATAAGGTGACTTTAGAAAGCACCTAGGAATGGGGACTGGTTGCCAAGGAACCCAGCCCTGTGATTAGAATGTGATTAAAAGGTTGGAATTTACAGTTCCACTCTCCTCAACCTCTGGGGAAGGATGAAGGGCTAGAGGTTAAATCCATTACCGATGGCCAATCAATATAATCGGTCATGTCTATGTCGTGAAGCCCCATAGAAACCCAGAAGGACAAGGTTCAGGGAGGTGCTGGGCTTGGAGAGGACATGAAAACTCTGTTCCCTTTTCATATGTCCAATTTCTCCCATTTGGCTGTTCCTGAGTTCCTTTTATAATAAACCAGTTATAAGTAAGATGTTTCTCTGAGTTCTGTGAGCCACTGTAGCAAGTTAATTGAACCCTAGGAGGGAGTCATTGGAGCCTCTGATCTATACCCTGTGTGTCAGAACCACAGGTGACAACCTAGGTTTGAGACTTCTGTCTGAGTGGAGGGGAGTGGGCAGTCTTTTGGGACTGAGCTTTTAACAGGTGGGATCTGACACTATCTCCAGGTAGTGTCCAGGACACCCAGCTGGTGTGAGAATTTCTTGGTGGTGTTGAAAAACACACATCTTAGTTGGTCTCAGAATTGTAATAATCTAAATTGGAGAGCAACCACCCCCCCCCCCAAAAAAAAGAGATAGGACAAATAAGAAAGATGATATATTTAAAATCAAGCATGTCAATGTATTTATATTAAATGTAAGTGTTCTAAATACTCCCAATTAAAACATGGATAATATGAAACTTAATGAAAATCAAGACCTAACCATATATATAAGAAATGCATTTTAAGTCATTTGACACATGTAGGTTAAGAGTGAAGGATGGATAAAAAGATAAACCGTGCAGATTCTAAAGTAAGATAAGCTAGAGTGGCTAAATGGATGTTGGGCCAAGGAGACTCCTTGATACGGAATACTACTAAAGAGAAAGATGAAATTTTCATAATGATGAGATCAGTTATCTTATCTAACATAACCCAAATGCTTGTGAATCCAATAAAAAATACTTCAAAAATATATGAAACCAAAATTGCTGGTGTGAAAGGAAAAAATAGAGAAATCCACAATTATGACTGAAGATTTTAGCAGTTCTCTCTTCTTTCAAAAAGACTTGAAAATTTGAAACTTGAAAAACTTCGAAGTTTTTGGTAGAAATACTGCCTTAGACAGCCACAGACATCAAAGAAGCTCTGCCATATTGTATATTTTTCATATGATTATGGTTCTTTTGAAAGAATTTGCGCCACTTTAGAAAAGTTTTTATTTGTAATCCAAAGAAGATCAGCCTATTTTTTCTGCCTATTCAGTTACAGAGATTATTGCCAAGTAATGGCTCATTACCAAAGGTTATCCTAAAGTCAAAGCAAAACACATCCAGAGTCAGCGAGTAATCAATCTACGTCCATACACAGTACTATTTATTTGTTCACAAAATGATAATGGGACATACATTATGATGTGTATTCACATTTGTTCTATGTGTTATATGGAGGCTTACATACTGAATTTCAATTATTCCACATTTACAGAGAAATGAATCAACATTACACTTCCATTTATACTTACTACATGAAGGTTTTCTTTGAAGTTTCACAGAGAAATAAACATAACACTGATGTGAACAGAGATTTCTGCCCGAGTTTCAGAGATTTATTTCTTTTCTTCCAAATAACATCAAATACCATGTGGTTCTGAGTGCTCCTTCTGGCCCACACGTGAAGGGTGGTGATCACAGCCCCATGGGCGGCCTCCCCTTCCCTCTTGCAACTCGGAAGGAATATCGCCGCTTGCTGTGGAGGTGCCGGACCATTTGCTTCTGATGATTATCCGATGTTTCAGGAAATACCAGCTCTTCTCCATCTATACAAATTTTTAAACAAATAAAACAACAGCATCCTTTAAACTGTTAAAATGCTTTCCCATCCATTAATTTCACATTAATCTCACAATTAAGGAACTGCACAAATATACTACTCTACTTTTTAAAAGTTAAAACTGGATGCTTATGGCATCCATGATCCATTATCAAGAATATGAAGGGAGCACCAATGAACAGAATTTAATATTTACTTTAACCAATAATTGAAAAATAAATCTGTGCTTATATCTATAAAACAACATCGCTTCTTTAGGAGAGAGCAGTTGCATGGGTGTCTTTCCACTTTGATTGGCCTTCACATGTCTGTGCTGTTTTCCTCCTACCAGATTTTTGTGGTGTAAGGGCATTAGAATATTCTGTTGTGCTGCAGGGTAAAATGTAAAGGGTGAGTCCGTAAATAAAAACAATTACCGTAACAAAGCAAAGCTTTTCTGAGGCCCACAACAGGAGGAGGAGGGACAGAGGTGGAGTAAATTGCCCCCCCTCCCAGCCCAACTCCCCTCTGCTGGAGGTAAGAATCAGCCTCTACTCTCTGCCTCTTCTAAAGGACGCCTAGGAGTCCAGGGCCCACTCTACTTTAGTTCTTAATATCTAGAAGTAAATAAACCGTCACCCAGAAACCATCAAAAAGAAAATAAGAAAGCCTGTTACACATTAAATTGAGTCTCCTCCTAAAAGATATTAATGTCCTAACCCCCAGTACCTGTGAATATGACCTTATTTGGAAATAGGATATTTGCAGATGATCAAGTTAAGATGAGGTCATTGTGGTGACCAGCCTGGAGCAGGTTGTCTCTCCCAGCCTTCAAAAGGAACAAACCCTGCTGACACCCTGATCCTAAACTTGTAGCCTCCAGGACTGCAAAGCAGTAAATTTTTCTGGTTTAAGCCACCTAGTCTGCGATACTTTGTCATGGCAGCCCTAGCAAACTAATACTTAGCTACACTGTGTGTTCCATCCTCTCAGTAAATAAGAAAAAAAGAAGTGAATCCATGTGGCTTTTTTCATACCGCAAATGTAGGGTCTAAAAATACAGGTGGGGGAAGCTGAAGTAGGCATGGGCAGGGGCGAAGCTTCGTCTGCTTTCAGTACCTGCACTGCGGCTTGTTAGAGTGAGTGAGTCTGCACAGGGAACACTGTAAATGGTGCGCACATCGCTTACAGGTGCTCATGTCCAACCGTGCCTACATCAGTCCCACTCAAACAGAGCAAGTGTGCCCAGAGTAAATGTCGTATCTATACAGTCTGCAGCGATGAGGGAGAATCACTCTTTGCCACCAGCACAGTGAATCAGTGTCACATCTCCACTCGCTTGTTCCGTGACCTTGGGAACTCAGCTAGAAACATGGTCTCTTAAAAGTAGTTCTACTAAGAAGAAGAAGTTGTTTCTTACATGTCATCTTATTTTTGAAATATATTAATCTAATTGTCTCCGAAAGTAAAATATTTAGGGATCCTTCACTGTTCAGGGGTCGAACCTAAAATAATAAAAAGCAAGATTACCATCTCAACAAATACTTTATAAAATTAAGTTGTAAGTCTGTTTGCTTATATATAAAACATTAGTTACTAAAATATTCTAAGCGCCCCCCTCAAAATACTTTATTCTCAAAAACCAAAGGAAAAAAAATACCAGTCAGAAGGAATGGATGGTGTTATTACAAAATCATGGATAAAATTTCAGAAATATGAATATCATAGGTTAAAGAAATCTGGAAATTGGTAACAAATAGAAATACATTCAATTTTTAAGTTAACTTTTTAAAAGTTATTAGCATTAAGGTTATCTTTAAAAGATTCATCTGCCTCATAAATTCATTTTCTCAAACACTTAATGTGACTGATTCGCATTTAGAATGCTGGAAAATTTCCATGTTTTATGTAGTCGGATAGTCCTTGCAAAAGCTTTTCTCACAGCCGATACTGTTTAAAGCAGGACAAAATCTCACATAATTTTGACTACTTTCTTCATCCTATTCCTATATAAACTTTTTTTTGATACATAGCTCATCTTATGTATAAATATCCCCAAATTTAATTATTCTTAAATCTTCAGCAGTCTTTTCTTACAAAATGGCAGTCTTTTATGTTTAAATTTTTATTTGTGTTTGAGATTATTTGTAATAGAGATATACATTTTTTATTATGAATTTATAAAATCCTAATTGAGAATCTTAAACAGAGCTTTGGTCTTTTTTTTTTTCTTAGTCTGTAAGATTTTCTTTTTCAGGATGCAAAAGTATACTACGTGAAAATTAATAACAAGTAAAAGTAAACTGAATGTGGAATGTAGCATCTATAGTATATGCTCTAAATAAATACATATAAATGTACTATTTGATCATAACAATGCTACTTTAATGTAAGTATGAATCACAGGATAACTTTTGTACCAGTAATTAAATTAACCAACTTGGGTTTTGATGCGGATTTTCTACTCTCAGTTCAGCCTCCAAATTAGTAAATGTACAAATGAATATTCCTCCTTCCATTTTCAGTCAGTAATTCATTAGTCACATGATCTCAGTGTCAAATCACCTTCTTGAGAGGGACGGTCTGGATCCATTCCGTGGAGTTCACGTTAAAGATGTCCACTGCATTTTCACTGTACACGGAGAGATATGGGGCACTGTAACCTGGCAGATGGGGAGGAGGTGACAGCAAGTGTGGGCTTCAGGGTTCATTTTTTAACTGGGTTTTTTTATTAAGATAATTATAAATTCACATGCAGTTTTAAGAATACAGAAAGCTCTCTCGCACACTCTGTCTAGGTCAATCCAATGTAACATTTTGCAAAACTAGGGTACTGACATTGATAGAGTAAACCTACGCATCCTAGGCAGATTTCCCCAGTGTGTGTGTGCGTGTATGTGTGTGTAGGTCTGTACAATGTTATCACCTCTGTAGGTTCGTGTATCCACAACCACAGTCAAGATACAGAATATTTACACCACCACAAGGATCCCTCAGGGTTCCCTTTTATAATCCCACCCACGTCCCCCTCCTTCCCTAACTCCTGGGAATCAATAATTTGTCCTCTATTTCTAAAATTTTGTCGTTTCAGAAATGTCGTATGAGTGGAATCACACAGCATTCATGATAAATTTTATCTGCTAAACCCTAATACATTTAAAAAAAAAACCTTCAGATGGGAAACCTGAGAGAATCCCATCCCATTATAACATTCTAATTATCATGTAGTTGCTGACTCAAATATTTTTTAATATGGTTAAGATAAATAAAAACAATAAATGATGATGCACATAGTTTGCATTTTAGCATACGGCACAGTGAAAGTCTGACAAAAAGATTTCTAACATTTGCGTCTGATGGCAGCTTTATTAAATAATTGTGTAACATCTCAAAATCTGTGGCTCCCAAACTAATTCAGCTCACAGCAAGAATATAGTGTAAGATTAGAAAAGTATATGTGGAGAGTGACATTAATGAACAAAGCCGTGAAAACTTGCAGCCACTAACATTTTTGGAACTTTCTACATGACTAATAGTAACTTATGATTACAAAATTCTCACGTGAATGTCTCCCCAGTAAAACAACAGCAATATAACAACTCTTCCTGGGCTCCAGTTGTGCCATCCTTCTCCCTTTTCTTACAGCCAAGCTCTTCAGAGTGCCAGCTACCTTTTTCCTCCCACTTCCACACCTCAGTCCAAGCAGTCCGACTTGGGCCCTAACTCCTGCATTAAACTGCCCTCGCAGCAAGTCGTCAACTACCACTCGTTGCTGACACCGTCACACACATTTTAGTCTGTCTTACTTGACTGCTCAGTGGTACTTGCCTCCCAGGATTCTCCTTTGTGGGCTTCTTGCCTCCTGACCACCCCTCTGACATTTGTGCTTCTTGTTTCCCTAGCCTGTGCCCTCCTCTCTGTTTACTCTCCCACCGGCGGTACAAACTCAGCACGTCCAGGGAACGGGCCGACATCAGAAACCAGGAGCCCATTTTAGCATTGCCACGAGTAGGTGAGCAGACCTCATGGGCCCCAGTGTGCTTCAGTGTGACACACACAACACTACTAATGAAGAATTCTTCATGATAATCTTTAGAGCTCATTTTCAGTTACAGGAAATTTAGAATATAAAGGAAGAAAAAAAGCACCATGAGGAAACAGATCCAGATTGTGGAACATCCTGCAGGACAACAAATCAGCATGGAAGACCACTCAAGATGAGACGATATTTAAGATATAACAATAACAAGGAATATGTGGACCTTCCTCAGATTTTGATTCCAAGAAATACATTGTCAAAAGAGACATCTTTGTGATAATGAGGGAATATTTGAATATGGACTATGTATTCGATGATAATAAGAACCATTGGCAACTTCTTCAAGGATGATGATAGCAATGTACTTTCATGAGAAAATCCATATTTTTAGAGATGTAGTGTAAAATATATAGAAGTGGAATGATAATGACTTCTGGCATTTGATTTAAAATATTTCAACACAACAAAAAGAAGTTAAATGATCACAACCTTCATCCTCTGTCTGAGTCCACTCTTCCTTTTGTTTTATTAGTAAATATCATTGTCATCCACTCATTTTCTCAAGTTTGACATCTGAGAATCATTACTGATTCTCTTGTCCCTCAGCTTCCACTTCCAATCAGGTGTAAAGTTTTGTCAGTTATATCTCTTCAATATCCCTCAGATTCTCTCCTCTCCACCGTAACTGCCTCTACCTTACACAATTTTAATCCACAATTTCTACAGTGACCTCCAAGTTGGTCTCTTGGCCTCCAGTCTCACCTCGCATCATCTTTACTCTAACCATTGGAACCTAGGGATTTTTCTGAAATGGCAAATCTAACCAGGTGCCTACAAGACACCTTCTGTGGTGTGGCTCACAAGGACCCCTCAGCCCAGTCTCTTGAACTGTCATCTCGAACTCCGTGCCTGAAACTCTGAACTTACAGTTCCTCACAAAGTGTAATGTGGATGGCCTGCTGCAGTTATGACAGAGCAGCCAATACTGGACATACCATCAATAATTATAAAACGGGAAAATATATATATAAGAAGTAACTTTTTAGGTATTTGTATACAGCACGGGACTGCCATTCCTTAAAAAAAGGAAAGACGTGACGTAGATCCTACATATCCCTAGCTTTCTGCTAGGGCAAATTTCCAAACTGCTGTGCAGAAAAAATGGAGCCCAAGCAGAGAGTGGAAGTTTTGCTGGGCAGAGGAAACAGATTCTAATGTGTCTGGAATTTGCAAGGCAGGGTACACAGGAAAGAGCCGCAGAAGAGTTGTCCCAAGTATCTGCACACCAGTTCCCCCAAAGTCCCTGGCAAAATCCAAAGCTGCTCATGGAACAGAGCAAAACTCCGTGAGACCTGCTCAGAGCCTTGAGGGATGAACCAAAATGTCATAACTAGTACGGTGCTGGAAAGACATTAGATTTCTGACCTAGACATAGTGGAGAGAGATTGGCAAAAACCCTGGGCACTCAGTTGAGACCCTAAAAAGGCCATTCTTTAGGAGTAAGGACTAAAAGAAAAGCCAAATAGGTCCATCCTAACAAAGTCTGAAGCCAAGCCTCAGCAAAATCAGGGTGACTAGTCCATCAGTAGATTAATTGCCTGTCAGAACAAAACCCAACCCTCTCTATATTATGCATAATATAGTCCAGAGTCCCTGTGTCATAGCATTCATAACATCCAGAAAAGGGTAAAAAAATAATAAGATGTAAAAAGGCAGGAAAATATCCTTAATCCAGAAGGAAAAAAAGGCAATAGAAACACCCACAGAAGAGCCATATGTTGGAATAATTACAAAGGACTATTGTAAGTAGTTCAGGACTTTGTGAAAAATATAAGCGTATTAGAAGATAGGACAATTTCACTGACTGGAAAATAAAAAAAATTGATTATAAACAGAAGAATACAATATCTGAAATGCTTAATTCCTGGATAAACCAGGGAAAAAAGGTCAGTGAAATGGAGTATGGGGGTCAATAGAAATTATCCAAACTGAAGGAGAGAAAAAAGGATTAAAAAAAAAAAGCCTCAGTGTCCTATGAAACAAAATCAAGAGGTCCGGGGGTGCATGGGCGGCTCAATGAGTTAAGCTTCTGCCTTCGGCTCAGGTCATGATCTCGGGGTCCTGGGATCCAACCCTGATTCAGGCTCCCTGCTCAGCTGGAATCTGCTTCTCCCTCTGCCTCCTTCACCCCACCCTGCTGGTGCATGTGCATGCACGCTCATTCTCTCAAATAAATAAATCTTATTTTAAAAATGAGGTGTGATAAACATGTATTTTGATCCTCAGAAAAGAGAATAAGTTAGAAAAATTTGTGGAAATTTAATGCCTAAAAATTTCCAAAATTAATGAAAGATATCAATCTTCAGATCCAAAAAGTTCTGAAAACCCCAAGCAGAATATATACAAAAAAACTACATGTAAGCCTACCATAGTCAAATTGCTGAAAACTAAAGATAATGAGAAAATGTTAAAAAGGCTAAGTAGAAGAGACATGGAGAGAACAACAATGGAAATGGTTGCTTTCTCATCAGGAACAATGGAAGTCAAAACAGCAGAATGTGTTTTTAAAGAGTTGAAAGACAAAAACACTTCTCATCTCTTTAGCTGGCCTTCCCTTACCTACAGGTTTAGATTAAGCATCCCTCCTGTGTGCTCTTGAAGACTACTCTGCTCCCCTATCACAGCACTTGCTTAGTTATTGGTCTTGTGTCATGATTATAATCTCCATACGGACCCAGACTAACCTATGTTTAATATTTGCCCTTCACCCTTGGCAGAGTAAGTTGCTTCTATTAAGTGCTTAGTACTATACTCTAAGTGAATAAAAAGGCTGTATTTAATTTATAAAACGATGGCCTGTATCAATAAAATATGAAATAAGCTAAAATTATTTAGGAGCATTACATGTATACTTTACATAAACTAAACCTAAAAGGCAAAAGGTAGTAACTGTTTCTTATGGTTTATTAATGTGTATGTGATTTTCAGTGACCATGAAGATATCCTGTTTAGGAGCTTACAGAAAACAACAATTTGGATTAAGGATATATTCAAGGTGAATTTTCCTTTGAAATAGTAAAAGATAAAGGCTAAGGTATCACATATATGACTTAGATATAACTTCATTAGAGCTGTTCTACTTAAAAAGACAGAAAAATCGGGAAATATGTTGTTTTCAGAAATAAAACCTGTCACTAACAATAGCAGAAAGAGAAATAGAATAAAAAAGGCAAGAAAGATACAGAAAGACAAGGGAGCAAATTGTAAGATAGCCTTACGGCAGTAAGTCGGAGTTGCTGGCCACATCAGTTCAATAGGCCTAGATCGGAGGCCCCTGCTGTCAGTGTAAATTCCAATGCTCTTAAAACATAACAGATACTCAATACTGGAGATCTCGATGGCACAGAGAGCATCCACGGGTTGATGTGCGATAAATGATAGTGTAGGGTCGAGTGAGTGCAGCATCCTGTATGGGATTCCTTCCCTCCTCAAGGGGTATCTCAGGAATCCTGACTGGAATCCTACACAAAGCTGCTCACTGAAGATGGCCATCCACTGGACATTGGTTGGGATTTGGAGCTCTTTAAATCTTCTGTGAGAAATTTTCTTGCTCTGAAACAGCTCATAACAAAAGACTTGGCTTTTCCTAGCTACACAGAGGCATGTGTGGGCCCCTTGGCACACTGTTCCGGAAGTCATTGTCTGACAACCTTTTGTTTCTGCCAGCTTGTGAATGTCAGTCTTCCGCCCGTCCAAAGCTGACATGGGGAACAGTTGCACGTGGTGACTTCTCCCAGAGATCACTGCAACCATCTGGCCATGGGGAATGAGCTCAATCTGATGAATCTTCTTCATGTCACCAACCCGAATAATTTCTACACAAATCAACAGTTATAAGTCATTTTCAAATTCAGAATAATCTCTATTTATTTTGAATGTTTTCAATTTTACATAAAAGCAATTGAAAAGGTCAATAAAAACGATCTCACAAATCTTAATGTTCTGTGAATAAATTCTTTACAAATTAAATGGCAAGTCACCTGCAAATTAGCAATGTCTTATTTAAAAAAATTTTTCTAACGTATAATTGAGGTATACCATTATATTTTAGGTGTACAACAAAATGATTCAGTATTTGTATATACTGCAAAATGATCACCACAATAAGCCTAGTTAACATCCAGCTCCATACATAGTTAACAAAATTTTTGTTCTTTTATGATGAGAATTTCTAGGATCTCTCAGCAACTTTCAAGTATACAGTAAAATATTATTAACTATAGTCACCATGTTATACAACATACCTCCAAGACTTATTTATTTTAGAACTGGAAACTTGTACCTTTTGACTCCATTCATCCATTTTGCACCTTCTCTTCGTCGCCACTAGCAACTACCAATCTGTTCTCTGTTATCTATGAGCCTGTTCTGTGTGTGTGTGTGTGTGGTTTTTTTGATTGTTTAGATTCCACATAAAAAAGCCATCAAAGGATACTTGTCTTTGATTTATTTCACTTAGCATAATACCCTTAAGGTCCATCCATGTTGTCACAGATGGGAAGATGTTCTTTTTATGGCTGAATAATATTTCATTGTATAGAATACCACATTTTTTTTTATCAATCCATCCATTGATGGACACTTAGGTTATTTCAGATCTTGGTTACTACAAATAATTCTGCAGTGAATGTGAGGGTGTAGATATCTTTTCTAGTTAGTGTTTTTGTTTTCTTAGGATAAATCACCAGAACTAGAATTGCTAAGTCATATAGTAATTCTATTTTAATTTTTTGAGGAACTTCCGTACTGTTTTCCACAGAGGCTGAACCAGATTACCTCCCCAGCTATATAGTATATAAGTTCTCTTTTTTTCCGCATTCTTGCCAACACTTCTTACTCCTTATCTTTCTGATAATAGCCATTCTAACAGTTAAGAATGATATCTCATTGTAGTTTTCATTTGCATTTCCCTGACGATTCAGGATGTTAAGAACCTTTTCATGTCTTGTCGCTATTGGCCATCTATATGTGTTTTTTGGGGAAAAAAATGTCTATTCAAATCCTGTGACCATTTTTAAATCAGACAGGAGATTTTTTATTGCTAGTGAGTTGTAGGATTTCTTTATATATTTTAGATATATACCGTTATCAGATATGATTTTGCAAATATTTTCTCATACTCAGTAAATCGCCTTTTCATTTTCTTGAAAATGAAGCCACTTGAAAAATGGTTACCTTTACTGTAAGAAGAATGTTTTCTTATTTTTAAGTTCTCTCCCAATTATTATTCCAGTGGATCTAAGTTGGGTTCTAATAAAATCACAGCCATAAGCTCAGGATAGATTTGAGAGGGATAGAAAAGGATAGGCAGGAAAGGATAAGAGATCAAAAATCATATAGGTTCAAAAAAGTAATTATTCCAGAGATAACAGAATTACCTTAATAATAAAATTAACATAGTAAAGCATAATAAACCAATTGTTATTTACTTATTTACTTATTCAATAAATTAGCTTAATAAACTTAAGCCCTGAGAGTCTAGGCAGCAGGCCAAGCACCATTCAATGTCCAACAAATGGAAACATACTACTTTTAAGGGGGGGGGGGAAGTGTCCACTTTTTCTGGCACTACATTGAATTGTTTGTTACACAACTATGTGTTGGTGGCTCCTATGTGCCAAGCACTCCATGTTAAGTGCATGGAGTGTGTTGCCACACACAGAGCAGTTCCCGCTCTCATGCTGGACTCCTGGTGGACCTTTCATGGGCCTCCTCGGCAGGACTGAGTCGCCCGCACAGCACGGGAGGCCTTCGATGCAGGACTCAATTAATGTCCTTCAAATGTGGGTTCTCCTTTAGCTAAGCCACCGTACAGGTTCCAGACATTCAAGAGGACAGCAGCATAGAAGGGCTCTTTGACTTCATCTAGTCCTCCGTTTCTCCTTCCAACAACCGTGGGTACCCAGACAAGGACAAAGAACTCTGCTGTCTTCTCCAGGAAATACCCAATTATATGCTGTAGCTCGTTGTGGTGCCCTTGGCGGGGGTGGGTGGGTAACAAGCAGAACTGTGTTTTTTCAGGTGCCAATTTAAAGACAGTAAACAGAGTTCTTACAGTAGACTTATTATATAAAATCACCTGGGAAGATATTTAGACTCTGGGGGATTATGGATCTCCGGGTATTAGAAAAGTCATCATTTGACTTGAAAACATATCAAACCAGATCTGGAAGATTTCTTTTACAGAATAGAAGAGAACAAATCTGACACTGTTATGTTTAGAGTTAGAGCAGAACAGTAAAGACTCTCCTTACCATCTATGGTAACGTGCACAACAAATAACCCTTCTTCATTTCCCAGAGCAATTCTTTTGTGATCTATATTTGACACAAATATAAACGTCAAGGATTTTTTTGGGGGGAGTGAACATTAAGTAAAGCTATTAAAATAAACTGGACAAATTTATCAATATGGAAAAAGTTTAAAAGTCAAGTTAGATACATATTTAGCATATATAAAAATGAAAAACAATTTGCACTATTTTTATTTCAGCTTATAGAAGTAAAAATAAAACATAACTTTTCTCAACAGAAAGATCATTATCTTTATGAATACTTGAAAAGATAATATTTAAGTAATAGTATATTTTTTAATTTGCTATCAATAAGTGACTGTCTCACGAATATAAAAAATTGTATCATTTAGTTTGTCAGTGCTCGTGTAAGAGCATAGCTCGGACTAGGACTCAGAGTGCAAGGAGAGCATTTATTGAGCGAATGCCTTGAATACAAAGCACAGAACTACATATATTAGCTCACTTAATCCTCTTCGCAACTGGATTATCTCCCTTTAACAAGCGAGAACTCAGAATTCTTCAGACTCGAGAAAGCTATTACTGTATATTAAAGAGACATCATCTTGCACAGGGCCTGGGGAATCATAGAGTCAAGTATACTAATATTTTTGCAGAGTAGTAATAGGCAGGTGGGCTGTGGGGAAGACCCCCACCAGCCTCAGTGAGGTTTGGCTAACACGTGAGTTGTGAATAAAGTTACGGTTCTCAGATCTCGATCTGGAGGTTGGGGGGAGGCATCCATATGGTAGGTCCGTACCTATGATTGCAGCTGTCCGGCTGGTTCTGATTAAGGGCAGGCTGCTGTCATAAGCCTCTTTCAGCACGTAGACCGAGCGGTCCCTGGAGGGGCTTTTTCTCAGCATCTTGTGCAAGTCACTCAGCACTCCCACCCACTCACACTTGTCGTTTTCGCTCTCCGCTAGGATTGGTACCGAGTACTGATTGCTAGGTGCCGAGAGCTGAGAAGCTGTGACCTGCAATGATTTAGGGAATATCTCAGTTATAAGAAAGCAGAACTCTTTATGCCAGCCTGTTTAGCATTTTTCATCAAAATCACCGTTGGTAGATGTCACTTCTAATACTATTACCCTCTCCCTGGTTAGTAGAATAACTGATGTGAGCATCAGAACGCAGGCCAAAAGCAGAATGTCAGAATCCCCTCTATTGTGATCCTCATAAAAATACTGGATACTCTGTCTAAATAATACTGAACTCCATCAATGAAAATAGTTACTATTTATTGAGTGTTGACTCCACCAGGAACTGCTCTAAGAAATGTACATATGTTAATTGATCTAATCTCCATGGAAAAACTCAGCAGGTAGACGCCACTACTCTGCCCATTTTACAGGTGAGAAGATAGGCACAGTGGGGGAAATTGCTAGCAGTATGATGCCAGAACCCCCACTCTGAGCCTCTCTGTTTCTTCAATTCTAGACACAGCTTTGTACCTTTTGATAAGTGTCTTCTTAATTGCAATCAGGCAATGTGTCTTAATTGCAGTCATCATAATCAATTTTGATATTATGCAACATTCAGGGGTTCTTTGTTGTTAAGTCACAAATACTTAGAAGTACTTATGCTTTCCTGGCTGCTACATGCCTATGACTTACATCATTACTAGTGAATGGCAAATAAAGTTTTAATTTAAAAATACATGCTTAGCCTACCAGCGCTCTAAATTTATATGTAAAACTTTCTTTTGTAAACATCAGTTAAGCAGCAGTAGCATAATAAATCCTGCCTCCTAAGACACTGCCAATGTCCAGGTCTTTGTAGGGTTTCTTGGTGTCTGGGTAGAGCCTGCATAGATTTCTATCCCAGGACTGAGGAACTAGGAACATCTTTGTGCAGCCTTCGTTAAATACAAGAGTCATGGGTTTACTGTAACCACCTGGGTCACAAGGGAACTGCAGTCCTTTGCTTTCTCTGTCACTTTATAGATCAAGAATCACTTCCAAGATCACTAATTTTTTATATGAATTTTAAAGAGCAGAGTGTTCATTTTTTGAGAGATTGCAGGGGGGCCTGGGCAGCACAGTCGGTTGAGCCTCTGACTCTTGGTTTTGGCTCAGGTCGAAATCTCAGGGTTGTGAGATGGAGCCCGGAGTCAGGCTCTGCGCTCAGCAGGGAGTCTGTTTCACGCTTCCTCTCCCCCTGCCCTCCCGGCTGTGCACGCATTTTCTCTCTCTCCCTCTAAAATCAATCTTTTTTAAAAAGAGAGATTGCAAAAGTACATTATTGCTTGATTTTTTACTTTGTGCTCTTGGTTTGAATTTGAATCGACTTCAGAAGGTTGCCTCCAAGGAAACAATTTTACAAAGTGCTTCTAGTTTTGAGAAGCCGCACACTCATGCTCCTGCAGGTCCACGATGAACCACTGGTCACGATGACCTTGAAGGAGGTCATCTCTCTTTCTCTGCCACTGTTTTTCCCATGCTCCCAATACCACTCTGCTTAGTAAGCTTCTGTTCTCAGCTAAAGACCTGACATCCGTCCTGTTACCTTATAGTGTAGAATCGGCGGACCTCCTCAGGAACATCTGCGTTTTAAGGCTCAGATTTAACTGTAGGATAAAAAGACTGTGGCTCATGTGAAAAGTTCCTTACATTATCCCCAAATAGAAATGGGGGAATAGATTTACTGTGACAAGTGGGAGGTAGGAAGGGGGACGTGATCCCCCAGCACTTCTGGAATCTCAACCTCCAGTGACCTTCAGCAGCACAAGGGGATGAAACAAAATGTACCATGCAGAGATCCAGTGGCAGCACGCGTGCTTACTTTAAACATGCGGGGCATTTCCTTTCTCCTTGCAGGAACAAAATCGGAGGGCCAGACAGAACTGACAGAAAATGCTCCATCCCTGAAGGAAAACCAAGACACTGGAAGTGAGGAGAATCACCTGAAAGTGAGTCAAACAATATATAAACATAATCATCAATTTTAATTTCATTGATTTTTTACATTCTTTTCTGCAGTAACTGATAGCAATCAGAATATTGTATCAGCAGTGCTTGGCCAGCAGCATATTGGAAAACCCAAGTAGGGGCACCTGGGTGGCTCAGATGGTTGAGTACTAGCTTTTGGGTTTGGTTTAGGTTGTGATCTCAGGGTTGTGGGATCAAGCCTCACGGCAAGCTCCCCTTTTAGCAGGGAGTCTGCTTCTCCTCTCCCTCTCCCTCTTTCTCCCACTCACACACTCTCTTTCTCTCCCTCTCTCAAATAAATAAATAAATCTTAAAAAAAAAAAAAAGAAATAGAAAAGAAAACCTCAGTAAAGTCTAGGCCGACCCCATTTCAGACAGTCCTCAAGGGCTGGAATGCGAGCACCTGACTGCAAAGCCAAGGCCTAGAATAAGGGTCTTGTGCCCTCAGATCACCTGCTGATTCGAGAGATTTTTTTACATGTTACTAAGGTATACCTGACATGTAACTGCACATACTTGTAAAGTGGACAATCAGAAAATGTATACATTGTGTACACATTATGTATACACCTGTGCAGCCATCACCACAAAATGATGATCGTGTCCGTCACCTGAAAAAGTTTCCTTGGACTGCTTTGTAATCTCTCCCCAGTCAGTCACTCATCTGCTTCCCGCCACTTTAGGTTAGTTTGAATTTTCTAGCATTTTATATAAATGGAGACACACAATATGTATTTTTTTCTATCTGGCTGCTTTTTCTCAGCGTAATTGTCTTGAGATTCATTCATGTTGTTGCACAGATGAATACTCCATTTCTTTTTACTGGTGAGCAATATTGCATTGTATGGTTAGGCCACAATGTATCCATTCACCCAATAATGGATATTGAGGTTATTCCAAGTTTGGGGCTATTTTAAATAAAGTTGCTATGACTATTCATGTATACTTTCCATGGACATGTGATTCCTCTTGGGGAAAAAATACCTGGGAGTATTTCCAGGTGTTCCAGTCTCTCCAGACAGACTGGATGATGTAGTAGGTGTGCATTTAACTTTACAAGGAACTGCCAAACTCTTTTCCAAAGTTGTTACTCGATTTACAAAGCAATGCAAGAATGTTCTAGGTCCTCACATCCTCCAACACTGGAAATGGTCAGTCTTTTCAGAAATTTTAGCATTTCTTATGGATATGTAATGACATCACATGGTTGTTTTATTTGAATTTCCCTAATAAGGATGTTGGGCATTTGTTCATGTGCTTACTTGCCATATGTGTATCTTCCTTGTTAAAGTAGCTTTTCAAATTTTTGCCCATTTTTTGAAAGTTGAGCTTTTTATTCTTATTATTGAGTTTTAAGAATTCTTTCTACATTTTGGATAGAAGTCATTGTCAGGAGTTTGATTTCCCCCGCTCTGCAGCTTGTTACTTCTCATAACATTGGACTTCAAGGAGCTGAAGTTTTAAATTTTGGTATCATCCAATTTATCAATTTTTTTTCTTGTACATGTTGTGCTTTGGTATTATATCTAAAAATTCTTTCTCTTATCCAAGATCAGAAAGGCTTCTCCTGTGTCTGCTTTTGAGTACTTTATAGTTTTAGGTTTTCCATTTGGTTCTGTGACCTATTTTGAGTTAATTTTTATATATGGTAGAAAGTATGGATCAAAGTTGACTTTTTTTGCATACAAATATCTAAAATTCCAGTACCATTTGTTGATAGCCTTTACAACTTGTAGAAAATGTTGTATACAGTTGACCCTTGAACAATGTGGGGTTTAGGGGCACTGACCATCCCTGCGCAGTCAGAAAACCATGTATAACTTTTAACTCTCCCAAAACTTCATTGCTAGGAGCCTACTGTTGATTGGAAGTCTTACTGATAACGTAAACAAATAGATTAGCACATATTCTGTATTTTCTATATGTTATATACTATATTCTTAAAATAAGCTAGAGAAAAGAAAATATTATTAAAATCATAAGGAAAAGCAAATTCATTTACAATACAGTATGCTGTACTGGATTTATCAAAAAAATTTGTGTGTAAGTGAACATGCCCAGTTCAAACCCATGTTGTTCCAGGATCAGCTGTCTAGTAATAGAATAGAAAATCCAGAAATACATACACAAATCTATTCTGTATACTTATGTAAATACATTTTGTATATTTGCAAATATATTTTGTATGTATATTATAAATGTTTTATATATGTATGTATTTGTGTATGTATTTCTGGATTTGTTCTTTTTTTCAAAGTTGTTTTGTCTTCTACCTCTTGGCATTTCCTTATGAATTTTAAAATTAACTTGTCAATTTCTACAAAAAATGAAAAAGCCTGCTGAGATTTTGATTAAGATTGTGTTGAAAATATAGGTCAATTTTGGGAACACTCACATTTTTAAAATATTGACTTTTCTGATGCATGAGCACAGTCACTCTCCATTTATTTAGGTCTTGGTTAATTTTTTAGTCAGTATTTTATAGTTTCAGTGTACAAGTCTTACACATCTTTTGTCAGATTGATTACTAACTTTTAATATGTTTTGGTGCTATTGCAAATGATATTGCTTATTTAATTTGAGTTTCTGATTACTTGTTCTTAGTATAAAGAAGTGCAGTCCATTTTTATGTATTGATCATGCATTCTGTAAACTGGCTAAATTCATATATTAGTTCTAATAACTTTTTTATAGATGGGTTTGGATTTTCTTCATAGACGTTCATTTTGTCTATGTATAACTTTGCCTCCTTTTTTCCACACTGGATGTATTTTATTTCTTTTTCTTCCCTGGCTAGATTTCCAGTACAATGTTAAATCAGGGTGGTGAGAGTAAACGTCCTTGTCTTGCTTCTGATCTTAGAGAGGAAGCATTTGAGTCTTTTGCCACTAATTATGATGTTAACAAGATTTTCACAGATACTCTTATCAGGATGAGGAAGCTCCATTGTAAGAGTTCATCAAGAATAAATGTGATTTTGTCAAATGCGTTTACTGTATCTATTGACATGATCTTTTTTCATGAGTTAAAGTAGTAAATTGATTTTGGAATGTTAATCCAACCTTCCTGAGATGTACTATATTTGTTCATGATGCAGTGTAATTTTTACATAACACTGGATTCGATTTACTAACATTTTGTAAAGATTTTTTGCAACTAAGTTTACACACAAAGAATATTGGTTTGCGCTTTCTTTAATACTTTATCTTATTTCATCATGGTAAGTGTACTCTTGAATCCCCATCCCCTATTTCCCCCATCCTCCCACCCACCTCTCCTCTGGTAACCATCAGTTTGTTCTCTATAGTTAGGGTCTCTTTCTTGATTTTTCTCTCTCTCTCCTTTCCTTTGCTCATTTGTTTCTTTAATTCCACATATGAGATCATATGGATTTGTCTTTCTCTGACTGACTTATTTTACTTCACATTATACTCTCTAGCTCTAACCATATTGTTGCAAATGGCAAGATTTCATTTTTTTATGGCTGAGTAATATTCCTGTGTGTGTGTGTACACCACATCTTCTTTATCCATTCATCTGTTGATAGATATTTGGGCCGCTTTCATAGTTGGGCTGTTGTAAATAATGTGGCAATAAACATAGGCGTGCATGTATCCCTTTGAATAAATGTTTTAGGTAAATACCCAGTAGTGCGATTACTGGATTATAGGATAGTTCTATTTTTAACTTTTTGAGTTACCTTCGTACTCTTTTCCACAGTGACTGTACCAGTTTACATTCTCACCAACAATGTAAGATGGGTCCTTTTTCTCCACATCCTTGACAACACTTGTGGTTTCTTGTGTTTTTTATTTTAGTCATTCTGACAGGTGTGGGGTGATATCTCGTTGTGGATTTGATTTGCATTCCCCTGATGATGAGTGATGTTGTGCATCTTTTCATGGGTCTGTTGGCCACCTGGATGTCGTCTTTGGAGAAATGTCTGTTCATGTCTTCTGCCCATTTTGAAATTGGATTATTTGATTTTGAGGTATTGAATTATATTAGTTCTGTGTATGTTTTGGATACTAACCCTTTATCAGATGCGCCATTTGCAAATATCTTCTATTCAGTAGATTGCCTTTTAGTTTTGTTGATTGTTGCTTTCGCCATGCAGAAACTTTTTTTGACGTAGTCCCAGCAGTTTATTTTTGCTTTTATTTCCCTTGCCTCAGGAGACAGATCTAAAAGAGTGTTACTTTAGCTGACATCAGAGAAATAATTGCCTATGCGCTCTTCGAGGATTTTTATGGCTTCAGGTCTCACGTTGAGGTCTTTAATCCATTTCGAGTTTATTTTTGCAGATGGTGAAAGAAAGTGGCCCAGTTTCATTCTTTTGCACATGGCTATTCAGTTTTCCCAACCCCATTTGTTGAAGAGACAGTCCCATTGTATATTCTTTCCTACCTTGTCAGAGTTTAATTGGCCATATAATTGTGGGTTTATTTCTGGGTTTTCTGTTCTGTTCCGTTGATCTGCGTGCCTGTGTTTATGCCGGTACCACACTGTTTTAATTACTACTGTCTTGTAATACAATGTAAAATCTGGAATTGTGATACTTTCAATTTTTTTCTTTTTCAAGACTGATTTGGCTATTCGAGGTCTTTTGTGGTTCCATACAAATTGTAGGATTGTTCTAGTTCTGTGAAAAATGCTGTCGGCATTTTGATAGGGATTGCGTTAAATCTGTGGATTGCTTTGGGTAATATAGGCATTTTAATAATATTTGTTCTTCAATCCAAAAGCATGGAGTATCCTTCCATTTCTTTGCATCGTCTTGAATTTCTTTCATCAGTGTTTTCTAAGGGTACAGGTCTTTTACTTCTTTGGATAAGTTTATTCCTAGATATTTTCTTGTCTTTGGTGTAATTTTAAATGGGATTATTTTTTTAATTTCACTTTTTACTGCTTCATTGTTAGTGTATAGGAATGCAACAGATTTCTGTACATTGATTTTGTATCCTGTGACTTTACTGAATTCATTTATGAACTCTACCAGTTTTTTGGTGGAGTCTTTAGGGCTTTCTATATATACCATCATGTCTTGTGCAGGTAGCGAGGGTTTCACTTCTTCCTTACCAATCCGGACACCTTTTATTTCTTTATGTTGTCTAATTGCTGCGGCTAGCACTTCCAGTACTGTGTGGAATGTAAGTGGTGAGAGAGGACATCCTTGTCTTGTTCCTGACCTTAGGGGAGAAGCTCTCAGTTCTTCATCATTGAGTATGATGTTGGTTGTGAGTTTTCCATATAAGGCCTTTATTATGTTGAGCCATATTCCCTCTAGACCTATTTTGCAGAGCGTTTTTCATGAATGGACAGAGTACTTTGTCAAATGCTTTTTCTGCATCTAGTGAAATGATCATATGGTTTTTACCCTTTCTGTTAGTGATGTGACATATCATGTTGTTTTGTGAATATTGAACCACAACTGTGTCCCAGAAATAAATCCTTTTTTTTTTTTCCAGAAATAAATCCTACTTGATGTGTACTATACGATTTTTTAATGTGTTATTGGATTTGGTTTGATAATATTTTGTTGAAGAATTTTGCATCTATATTCATGAGAGATACTGGCCTGTAAGTCTCTTTTCTTGTGGTGTCTTTATCTGGTTTTGGTATCATAGTGGTACTAGCCTCATATAATGAATTTGGAAGTTTTCCTCCCTCTTGTATTTTTTGGAATAGTTTAAGAAGAAAGGTTTGTACTTTTCTTGTAATGTCTTTGTCTGGCTTTAGTATCAAGGTAATGCAGGTCCCATAGAATGAGTTAGGAACCTGCTCCTCAATTTCCTGAAAAACTTTTATGTAGAATTGGTATTGTGTGTTCCTTAGACAGTCAATAATTGGAAAAAAAAATATCTCGGTGAAACTATTTGGACTTGGAATTTTCTTTGCGGGATAATGTTTAATTAAAATTCCATTATTTGATAGATATAGAGTTATTCAGTTATCTCAAGGTTTCCAGTCTGGCTGGTTGGAACAGACCCTCTTCTCTCTAATCCTTCCGGTGGTTCTTTCACTGGCCTCTGGTAGTTTCCTCACATGCATGTGCTGATCTATAATCTGTTGACTCCTTGAATGAGATATTCTGTAGATCCTGGAGATTTCTCTCTCTCTTTTTCTCTCTCAGCTCCATGTCTTAAACTCTAGGAGTCCACTTTGCTCTGCCTGGAATTCCACTTCCTGTGTTATGTCCTAGAAAGTCTCACAAGGTAGTAATTGAGGCAAATATAGAGATCACCTCATTTGTTTCTACTTTTTAGGGATCACTGCCTTTTATTATCTGATGTCCAGCACCTTAGATCAGTTTCTTGGTTGTTTCAGAGGGGAGGTTAAATATGGTCCCTGTTACTCCATTTTTTTAAAAAAAAGTTATTTCTAGTAATCTCTACACCCAATATGGGGCTCAAACTCACAACCCTGAGATCGAGTCACATGCCCTTCTGACTGAGCCAGTCCTGCACCCTGAGCCCCTGTTACTCCATTTGGTTGAAAGTAAAGTCTATTTGATCCAGCTCACTTGATCATTTTCTAGTTCTTCAACATCTAAAACTAACTTCTTTCTTTCCCCCAATATGATCATTCTCCATTACAACTTTATCGCTCTTCACCTTTCTTATTCTTCATGACTTACAACCAAAGTACCATCTATTCTTGTTACTCTTTTCTTCATTTTCCTTTCTCTGTGAGATCACCTTAGTAGTATTTCTTGTACCCACGTCTTCTTTTGTAATTCCCGGAGCCATGACATTAGTGCGGACACTCATTCAGTCTGAAGAATGACTATTGTCAGCATTGCTTTCATTTCCCATCCCCAACACCAACCACACTCACTCTCCCCCCCTCATAAAAAAAATCTACTGCCAGACTAATCTTTCAAAGTCTCCTTGAAGATAATCTGGTTTCCTGTGCCAGTAATTCAGGGTACTGTCAAATTTCTGACAAGGGTGACATTAACTAGTACGAAGAATATAGAACAGTTTTTGGGTAAGGTATCAAAATAAGACAGGATGAATATGGAGACCCAAATAATCTGTGATAGAAAGTTCAGGCAGGACATGATACCTGGAGCCACAGGAAATGATGGGATCACTGTGGGTGTGTGCAGAAGGGTGAAGAGTAAAAGGCCAAGGACAGATATCCAAATACACTAAGAGGAATGTGTAAAGGGGCTTAAAAGATTCAGAACAGGCAGGGGGGAGGAGAGAACATATTATTGCATTTCTTTCAATAAGATATACTTGCTCTAAGTTCACGGATTCAGTGTTATTTAATAATAAACATTTAAAGAGACATCTGCAAAAATGGCAGAGTAAGGACCTCTGAAGATTCTCTCCTTCATAAAAAAAGAGAGGCAAAAAACTGGTAAAACTCATCAGAATCAACTTTTTCAGAACTGTATAAGTTAACCAAAGTTTGTGGCACTCCGAGGAGGACTTATTCAAGAGAAACAGCTAAATCTTGGTAGGAATCATGAGCTCTGTGTTGATTTATCTTGCCCTACTTGCTTGCTCCATTTTCCAGCTCCTCAGTAGCCTTGGAAAATGGCAGCCTGCACTTACAGTGCGTCCTAGAAGCCAGCGGACACTGGGGGAGCAGAAGAGAGGCGGAGGTATGAGAAAGAACTGGTATATTGGACTTAATATACTTAACATACTCAGAGCTCTCCCAAGTTTGAAAACTCTATCCCCGGGGACTTACAGAAAACAACTACATGGAGGCATCTTAACCACACAGCTGCCTAGGCAGGCTTAACACCTGGGGCAAAAAAGAGAGTCATCAAAAATGTTAAGAAAGTAGGCTAGGAAATGAGATGTCCACAGGCTCTTTGAAAAGCTCAGGCACACTGCTGGGACTCTAGGTGTCAATGCACACGGATAGGGCTGCGAGCATTCGTGCGGCTCTGCTATACTCAGGACAGACCTGAGAAGGCCTACGTTCTCACTGCTTGCTGACTCGGATGTGTAGATTAATGTTTTACTTAAATTGGGGACATTTTCAGCTATTATTTCTTCCATTGTTCTTGAGGATAAGACAGGCTAAGACAGTGTTGTCAGCTGCCTTGCTGAGGGCTGAAGGAGCGCCCCAGTTTGTACACACAGCCCTTCAGCAAAGACTGGGATATCTACTTGGTCCAGATGCTTACAAAAAAATCTCTGCACTATCATTAGCTGACCACTAAGCTAACAAAGTAGAGACTTCAGTGACCACATATGGCCAAGAATAGACTTTACAGATGAGTTCAGAAAAGTCACCAAAGAAACAAAACAATTACAAGTGACAACAACAAATCCTGGAGAGGAGGTGGAATTTGATGACCAGAGCTGCCAATTTCATTATTTGAAATGTCCAGTTTTTAAGAAAAATTTGTAAGACATGCAAAGAAACACGAAAGTATGAAAAATACACAAGAAAAACGCAGCCAGTAGAAACTGTTCCCCAGGAAACCCAGATGTTGAATTTATTAGACAAAGATTTAAGTCAGCCATTTTAAATCTGTTTGAAGACCTAAAGGAAGCCGTGGCTAAAGAACTAAAGAAAATTAAGTAAAGAATGGGCACCTGGGCGGCTCAGTTGTTAAGCGTCTGCCTTCGACTCAGGTTCTGATCCCAGCATCCTTGGATCCAGCCCTGCATCTCGGGCTCCCTGCTTAGTAGGGAGCCTGCTTCTCCCTCTCCCTCTGCCCCTGCTTGTGTTCTCGCTCTCGCTATCTCCCTCTGTCATAAATAAATAAAATCTTAAAAGAGAATTATAAGAATGATATCTCGCCAAATAGAAAGTATTAATAAGGAATCTGAAATTGTAAAAAAAAAAAAAAAAAAAAAGAACCAAATAGAAATTCTGAAGTTGAAGAGTAAAATAACCGAAATGAGTAATTCACTAGTGGGGATCAAAAATAGGTTTGAGTAGGCAGAAGACAAAATCACTGAACTTGAAGATAGGTCAATTAATATTATCCAATCTGAGAAAAAGAAAGAAAAAAGAATGAAGAAAAATGAACAGAGCCTCAGAGACCTGCAGGACATAAATAATACTAAAATACACATCACGGGAACCCTAAAGTAAGAGAAGAGACGAAAGGGGACAAAAGAAATAATTGGATGAGGATCTCAACTCAATAACCTAACTTTCACCTTAGTAAACTAGAAAAAGAAGAGCAAACTAAGCCTAGAATAAGCAGAAGGAAGGAAATAAAAAAGAATAGGGTGTGGAAATTTAAAAAAAACAATATAGAAAAAGAAGAGAAAATCAAGAAAAGCAAAAGTCAGTTCTTTAAAAAGATTAACAAAATTGGCAAGCCTTTAGCTAAACCAAGAAAAAAATGAGAGAAGATCCAAGTTACTAAAATCAGAAATGAGAGAAGGAACATAACTAACTGACCTTTCAGAAATTAAAAGAAGTATAATGGAATACTATGAACAATCACATGCCGAAAAAATTAGAAAATCTAAAAGAATAGAAAAATTCCTAGAAAACACAAAGTGTTAAAGCTAACTCAGGAGGATATAGAAATCTGGATGGATTTATAACAAGTAGAGATTGAGATAGTAATCAGAAAACTTCCCATAAATAAAAGTTCAAGACCAGATGGCTTTATTGGTGAATTCTACCAAACATATTTAATACCAATCCTTCATAGACTCTTCCCAAAAAATAAGAGGGGAAAGAATACTTTCCAGCTCATTCTGAGGCCATTACTACTCTAACACCAAAACCAGGCAAAAATATCTAATAAAAGAAAACTATAGTATTCTGTATTAATACAGATGGAAAAATCCTCAATAAATTCCAATAAATCCAATCCAGCAGCATGTAAAAAGGATGTTCCTATTTTTCCCCACACCATAACCAAGTGGGATTTATCCCAGGAATGTAAAGTAGGTTATATTTAAAAAAATCAATTAGTAGAATACAACATGTTAATGTTAATGATCCCCTAAATAGACACAGCAAAAGAATTTGTCAAAATCTAACACCCGATAAAAACACTTAACAAACTAGAAATAGAAGGGTATTTCCTCAACCTGAAAAAGGGCATAAACCATAAAAAGTAATGAAATACGGATACAGGCGACTTGGAGGAAGCTTGAAAACAGTATGCTCAGTGAAGGAAGCCAATGGCAAACTTCACATATGATTCCATTTATGCGAAATAACCAGAGGAGGCAAATCCGTAGAGACAGAAATAGATTCCCGGTAGCCAGGGGCTTGGGGCAAGGGAGAATGGAGAATAATGCATAAATGGTTTCTTTTTGGCACGATGAAAGTGTTCTAAAATTAGATTGTGGTGATGGTTGTACAAACTTTGAACATACGAAAAACCGGTGAATTGCGCACTTTAAAATGGTGACATTTATGGTGTGTGAATTACATCTCACTGTGAAGAGTGGTTGTGAGATGCTGTTTCTTCTGTTGCCACACACACACGCACACACGCATGCACATGCACACACGCGTGTGCACACACACACTAAGAAGATAACTGTTGAGTAAAAAACTCTTACAAATATTGCACTAAATTATATTCTATACCTTAGGGGTGGTGATGCAAACTTTAGGCAAGAATCTTCTGTTTTGAAGTTTACATGGCAATGGAGAAAATTAGGAATTTTAACATAAAGTTGAATTTTAATTACAACACTTTATAAAGAAAATATCAGAAGCCATTTTTATTCCCATTTTTTTAATTAAAAAAATTCTCTCTTTCAAAGTTTACCTCATGTCAATCACTTGGCTCACGACAACGTTGGGTTTTGAGTCTTTTTCTTCATCCATATTATACAAGAAGAGCTTGAAGTCACAAACTATAGCCAGTGCTCTCTGCCATCCTTTCCTCACCCCTGCTTTCTTTGGGATCTTTCGTTTTGATTTAAACACAACAGCAAATAAAAACAATCTCAGCTGAAACATCAAATACTATCCAGTTGTTATATAAAATTAAAATAATAAACATATGCTGTAAATCTGTCACTTTTCTTATTAAAGATGTGGAACAGAGCTGTATATAACAGAATTGAAATTTTTTTTAAAAAAAAAAAGGGAATTCTTTTGAAGACCGAAGATCTTTTGTGAAAATAAGATTGACACCTATTTCAGTTAACACTAGCGATATAGTCAAATAATTTCTTTGTCCCTGGTAACATTAAATTCAAATTTCGTAACACCAGCCTTCACATTCAACTCAGATTTTAAATATTTCTCAAAAAGGTTATTTTATTTTAGTCTCAAAATTAATCATTGCTGACTGGAATTCAAAGTTCCATCGTTAGTTCTCAACATTTGTTCACCACAGGGTGAGGTTTGAACAGAAAACTTCGAGACATTTAAAAACATCCTATCGGGGACAGCTCTATCTTGTTCTCCAACTATCTTCTCCGGATGGAACAAATATGTTCATTTGCATATAATTTGTATTGCATAACCTGTTAGAGATACTATATATATATACACACACGTATATATAATTTTTTTTTTTACCAATGTGCTCACAGAGTGCAAGATGAGTTCATCTAAACCCCGAGTATTGGCACTTACCCAGACGTGGCCTTCATGGGCCGTCCCCATGCCTGCCTGTGCGTCTACACAGAGGGCACCTTTCTTCTGCTGAGACGGCACTGGACAAGCTCTGGGAGCTTTGTCTACACAGGTTGTGTGACACGAAAACCCACATGCTTTTTGAAGGGAACAAAGAGACATGATTGCAGGAGATACAATGGTTTTCCTCCCTCACCCTCCACTGCAGTTCTCTCTGCTCCTGGAGAGGTCAAAACGCTGAAAGCTGCGTTTCCCAGCCTTCCTTGCAGCGGAGTTTGGGCCCTGATGGAAGTCCCACCAGAGGACTTTCTGTGAGGCTGAGTTGAGCCAGGCTGGGAGAGGTGCAAGCTGCAGACCACCCGCTTTACTGCGCGGATCCTGCCTGGAGGGGTGCGAGGTCCCAGCTGCAGGGGTGGTGGCATTATTCTGTGGGAGATGTCCTCATTCTGCAGACTGCACGCCGCAGGGCCTTTCCTGATCCTGGCAGAAGTAGCAGGTGCTGGGAGCTGCAGCAGTGGTGGCCGCTCCCTGATCCGGTCATCTCCTTCTGACCCTGGGAGCGGCTGGAGCACTCAGCTCAGAGCCTGCTACCCCCCTCACCCCCCGCCGGCCCTGGGAGGATATTATAAGCACCTGATTCCCCATTTTATATCCTGTTTTGTTTCATGCACTAGGTGGGGTTTATGGTGAAGGGGGCTCCGACTGTGGCAGTGCTGAGGGCAGGAAGATTGTCCCACTCACGCCGTGTCCTGGAGCGAGCGCTGGACAGGACTGGCTAAGGGAGCCCAGCCACGGCACAGAGTCTGTTCCCCAGAAGTTTTCCTCATTCCTCGTCCTAGAGCACAGTGATCCACTGTTCCATAGTTCCAAAAGCACACTGCTCCCTTACGATAATATTTACCGCAATAAATCACATGAGTCGAAGAAAGCAATTACAGCTCACGGATAGCATCCCATTTCCCTGCCACATAAACCAGTGCGTTTGGGCCTCGTGCTGTACCAGTGCTGCAGAGAACCACATTCTCCTAAATACGTGCTCTTACAGGATGTGGCTCTGCCTGCGGGCTACACAACAGGACTTCCGGGGACAGCGTCCACAGGCTCAAAGGGCTGGAGTCGCACAGTGCCAAGGTCCCCCCAAACATTCCCAGTGCCAGGGGTCCAACCTTTCCAATATGCAGCAGATTCAGAGAGATTTTTAGCAAAGGGGTCGCTTTACTGCCATGCTTCAGCAATTCAAAGACAACAAAATGTTTGCTTAATAACGTATTGCAATGGACTCCAAACTTCGTATACTGACTTTGTACCCCCCAATGCGGTGATATTTGGAGGTGGGGCCTCTGGGGGGCGCTGGGGAACTGAGGGGGGAACCCTCACGAATGGGATGAACGCTCTTAGGAAAGAGGCTCCAGAAAGCTCTCTGGCCCCTCCGCCCTGTGAGGGTATGAGCAGAAGTCAGCAGTCTGCCCCCCAGAAGGGAGCTCTCACCAGAACCCAACTTCTGGCCTGTGAGCAGTACGTTTGTGTGTTTGTATGCCCCCCAGGGTGTGTGCTTTGCCGCGGGAGCCCCGCGGACAAGGGCACGGGAGGGGGGGATGCCAGCCCTGGCCCCCCACACCTCTCTTCCCCGGGTCTTACCGTCACAGGCACAGCCTTGTCTTATCAAACCCAACATCAGAGACGTGCACTGGTGACACTTGGTGGGGACAGTGAAGGACGTGAGGAAAAACCGGTGGCTCTTACTCTACAAGACAGACCAACCAAGCACTGAAGGTGAAATAACGTCAGAGAGGTGATTCTGGTCACAGATCCTTGCCCCAAGTATCATTTTATGTACAAAGAAAAGCAGCTCCCCCACTTTCTCACCAGAATGCAAGATTCTTGTCCCCTCATTACTTCATAATTACGAAATGTTGAGCAAGAGATCCCCAAAAAATACCAAGAAGAGAAAGAGGAGGAGGAGAATTGTTTCATTGGTGATCACATATTCATTAATACTGTTTGGAACTAAATAAATCAAGCCTGGCTTTTATTTGGGCCAGTACATCCTGAACCTTACACAGATGCTCTCTTGACTGACAGTCTTCAGTGGATGGAGTGAGAATTGCCTTTGTGTATATACTTTAATGAGGAGGGGAAAGCAAAAAATAACACGATTTTTATACCTTCTTTGGAAGGAAAGAATAATTTCAAAATTTTCTCTCTCTAGCAAATCATGTGTTTCATTTCCTACTATGGATAAGAAAATAATCCTGAATCGGAAGGTCCAGTGAGGCAGGCTGTGTCACTCTGAGACGGGGGCATCCTGAGATTTCTAACCGAAACCCAACAAGGAAAGCCGCAAATGCTGGCACAGAACTAGCAACAAATCAGTAAGCGACTGAGGATTAGCCATTTCTAGGATCAGGCCTCTTTGCTCTCAAAATGACTGTTACCATAAATTAGCAACACGTAAATCCTAGCAAACTCTGGCTTCTCCAAACACTAGTCGGCAAGTTTGCGCTCCGTGTTTGTGTATCTCTTTTCTCGCCATAAAGTGGACAGAAGGGCAGAGTCTGCAGGCCCTGCCGTGGGCACCGTGGGGGGGGGGGCTCCCTGCACCCCCACTCAGGTCTTCAGTTTGCCCCCTTTTGCAGAGCTGCACATCACCCTCGCCTCCTGGGGGACCTGGTGTCTTCAATCCTGGAATCCTGCTAGGCTTCTAAGGGACCGACTGTCTTGCGACTCTTCAGTAGGCCCTCCCCATCACTCGGATGAAGATTCCTCGGCTCTGCTAACCTCACCCAGGCTTTCATCTTCCAACCTGATGTGCATTGATTTGCCGGCCTGCTCTTTTTTCTCCCTTTATTGGCTTTCATTAGAAAGCAGAGATGTATGCCTTTTTTAATAGACGGTGATTAACCTCAAGTCCCCAGGGGAAAAAAGGAAGGAGAACAGGAAAGAAGAAAATAAAATACTTTTGATATTCTAATTGATACTGCCTATTATATAATACATTAATTTTGACAAAATGCTCCTCATGTTTATTTTATTCTTCGTTTTCTTTAATATATATTTTTGTTGATCTTGGCATATAAATATCTTCTATTTCTTTCCTAGATATTCATTATATAACAGAGATAACCTGTGTTATTTTATATATTTACCTCGTTAGTTTTAGTAGGTTATTTTTTTAAACCAGAGTCTCTTAGGAGTTGTGGGCAAACAATCTTATCAATCTTAGGAATGACTGTTATGTTTCAATGTTTATTCCAGCCATTTTATTTTCATTTTTATTGCATTTTCTAGAAACTACTGAATACTAACGGTGATATGGGGTAATTCTATACTGTTCCTGGTTTTAATTGAAAAGATTTAGTGTGTCATCATTTATGATTATATTTGGTATCAGGTTTGGGAAAACATGTTTATTGTATTTATGAATCTACTTTTTATTGCTATTTGTTACAGCTTCTGGTTACTTATTGCTAATAAAGAGGAATGCTTTGAATATTTTGGCCATTTTTGATTATTTGTTAAATAGGCAGTACGTTGATTCAAAAAACAAAGGCTTTCTCTCCTCCAAAATTATAAGACTTTCTAGTACATTTCTAGTACTTACATGGTTTCAGTTTTACATTTGAATTACGGCTGAATTTAGAATTTATCTGGGAGTAAGTTATGAGATACAAGATACGGATGCCTTGAGTGGATTTCAGGGCAAAACTCAGTTAATTAGTTTACCATCATCTGTGATTTCTGAATGAGATTTGACAGACACAGCAAAGCCCTTTTTTTTTTTTTTTTTTTAAGCAAAGCCCATTTAATAGAAAAGACATTCCCCTGAAATTGTCACTAAATGTTTCATCCCCGTGTTGTATTCAAACCTTAAGAAAATTTTTATAGTGGAATTTTCTGTTGTGTTAATTTTTAAATCTGATTGGAGGTTTGATGAATGTAACTGCAAAAAACTTTTTTTGGTAAATGGCAAGACAGTAAAACCAATTTATTCTCATTTTGAAAGGAACCCTCTAAGCTTATAATTAAATCAAGTACCTTAGTTGGAAAGAGGATACTACTATGATATTCCTTTCTCTTTATTGTTGGCGTGTGAACCGGAAGATGAGCAGAATCTACAATCTGAATCAAGGAAATGAAAATAAACAAGGGCATGTTACATATATCCCCAAAATTATAAGACAAGATATTTTAAATAATTTAGTATATGTTTCACTTTCTACAAACAAAATATATGTATATTTTCTACAGTTTATTGCAGGTTGGCCATTTTAAAATAATAAGTCATAGCATGTAGACTACATTAAAAGAATACTAATCATAAGTATATTTGAAAGGGACTTTTAATAAGTAGACATATATCAGAATCCTCAAAAGACTCTTTGAAATACCTGTTTTATGAGTATAAATGACAATTTAATGGCTGTACATATATAGAAATATATTAAAATCAATTACAGAGGACTCAGCAAGATTTGTGAGTTACTATCTAAAAATATTCTTAGATATAATCTAGATCAGCTTTATGTAGTTAGACTTCAACAACTATATACAATTTTGCTGTCTATATGACATAAAATATTTCTTTCCGGGGAACTCACAGAAAATATTTCTTGAAATGGGAAGAATTGGATGCTTGTGGGTGTTACTGGGGAGTACAACTTAGTTGTAAGGAAGATATTAAATGGTTGAGCAGAACGTGTAAGTATACAGACTTGAAGAATGTCCCTCCTTTCAGGATGGCAGACACCATGGAGAAAACCTACAAGTTTGATAGTAAGTGCAGGAGACTCAGGACATTTGCCAAATTTACAAAAATACTTTAAAAAAGGCTCAAAAAAAAATCAACAAGACAGTAAACAAATGTTGGAGAGGATGTGGAGAAAGGGGAACCCTCTTACACTGTTGGCGGGAATGCAAGTTGGTGCAGCCACTTTGGAAAACAGTGTGGAGATTCCTCAAAAAATTAAAAATAGAGTTACCCTACGACCCTGCAATTGCACTACTGGGTATTTACCCCAAAGATACAGATGTAGTGAAAAGAAGGGCCACATGCACCCCAATGTTCATAGCAGCAATGTCCACAATAGCCAAACTATGGAAGGAGCCAAGATGTCCTTCAACAGACGAATGGATAAAGAAGATGTGGTCCATATACACAATGGAATATTATGCCTCCATCAGAAAGGATGAATATCCAACTTTTCTATCAACATGGTCGGGACTGGAGGAGATTATGCTGAGAGAAATAAGTCAAATAGAGAAATTATCATATGGTTTCACTTGTGGAGCATAATAACATGGAGGACATTGGGGGAAGGAAAGGAAAAGTGAATTGGGGTAAATCGGAGGGGGGGATGAAAGATAAGAGACTGCGGATTCTGAGAAACAAACTGAGGGTAGGGGATGGGGGTGGAGGGATGGGTGAGCCTGGTGATGGGTATTAAGGAGGGCACATATTGCATGGAGCACTGGGTGTGGTACATAAACAATGAATCTTGGAACATGAAAAAATAAAATTAAGATGTTAAAAAAATTTTAAATTAAATTTTTTAAAGGTTCAAAAAAATGAAATCTTGCCATTTGTAATGACGTGGATGGAACTAGAGGGCATTATGCTAACTGAAATAAGTCAATCAGAGAAAGATCATACGATCTCACTGAGATGAGAAATTTGGGAAACAAGACAGAGGATCATAGAGGAAGGAAGGGAAAAATGAAAGGAGACAAAACCAGAGAAGGAGATAAACCATAAGAGACTCTTAATCTCAGAAAACAAACAGGTTTGCTGGAGTGGAGGGGGGTGGAGGGCTGGGGTGGCTGGGTGATGGACATTGGGGAGGGTATGTGCTATGGTGAGCGCCGTGAATTGTATAAGACTGATGAATCACAGACCTGTACCTCTGAAACAAATAATACATTATATGTTAATAAAATAAAAAAATAAACTGAGGCATGTTAAAAAAAAAGTTGATGGTGTTTCACTGTGCTATTTACTATGTATCCCATTAAATAGACTTTTTCATATGAATTTATAAAAATGAATATGATAAAGATTCCCTCTTAAAAATCTTAGATACATGTATTGATGAATTACCCTTGTTTTAGTTTTCTTTTGTTTAAAAAGAGACCATCTTCAGTCTAAAAGAAGAGATACCACATCATACCAGTTGACGCAAAAGCATTTGATAAATTCAACATCGATTCATGATGGAACTCTCAACAGACTAGGAATAGGAAGGATTTCCTTAGTCTGATAAAAGGCATCTATAAAAAACAAAGGCAAGCATTACCACTCAGGATGAAAAATTGAATTCTTTCACCTAAGAATGAAAACAAAACAAGGCCAAGAATGATTACTACCACCACTTTTATTCAACATCCAGCTGAAAATCCTAGCCAGTGTGCTAGACAGAACTGGAAAAGATAGGTATACACTTAGGGAAGAAAGCAAACTGTCCTATTTGCAGATGATATGATTGTGTGCCTAGAAAATTCCAAGGAATGACAAAGGAAAAATATCTTGAACTAGGAAGTTTGGGAAGATCATATGACACAAGGTTAACACAAAATTAATCATACTTCTCTATAACGCCAATAAATAACTGGAAACTGATTGTTTTTTTATTAAGAATATTTCAGAACAGTTTAAGGTTCACGGAAAAATTGAGGGAAAGTATGGAGATTTTCCCAATATTCCCTGCCCACACACATGCACAGCCTCCCCAATTATCAACATCCCCCACCAAAATTAGAATCAATGAAATACTGACACGTCATAATCACTCAAAGTCCATAGTTTGCAGTAGAGTTCACTCTTGGTGTTGTACATTCTGTGGATTTGGACAAATCTGTAGTCATGTATCCACCAATATGGTATCGTACGGAGTATTTTCACACCCTTGAAAAATCCTCTGTGCTTCACCTATTCATCCCTTCTCCCCTAACCCACGGCAAGCACTGATCGTTTCACTATACCCATGGTTTTGCCTTTTTCAAATGTCATATGGTTGGAATGGTATGGCATGTAGTCTTTTCAGATTAGCTCTTTTACTTATTAATAATTTAAGGTCTCTTCATGTCTTTTCGTGGCGTAATAATTCCTTTCTTTTAAATAGTAATGTTCCATTGTCTGGATGTAGCATTTATCCATAGCCTGCTGAAGGACGTCTTGGTTGCTTCTAAGTTGTGGCATTTACGAATAAAGCTGCTATAAACATCCATGTACGTAATTCGATATGGAGATTAGTTTTTGTGTTATTTAGGTAAATATCAAGGAGTGCGGTTGCAGGGTAGTATGGTAAGAGTGTGATTAGATTTGTAAGAAACTGCCAGACTATCTTCCAAAGTGACCGTACCCTTTTGCACTCTCAGCAGCGATGATGAAAGTTGCTGTTGGTGCGCTGGCATTTGGTGTTGTCGGCGTTCCAGATTTTAGCCATTCTGACACGTGTGTAGTGGCATCTCGTTTTGTTTTGTTTCTCATTGTTTTAATTTTTGCACTTATCTGATGACATATGATAGGAAACATCTTTTCATATGCTTATTTGTAATCCATGTATTGTCTTTGTTGAAGTACTCGTTTAGGTCTTTGGCTCATTTTTAATTGTTTGGGTTTTTTTATTGTTGAGTTTTAAGAGTTCTTTGTATATTTTGGATAGCAGTTTAAATTTGTCTTTTGCAAATATTTTCTCTCAATCTGTCGATTGTCTTTGCATTCTCTTGACATTGCCTTTCACAGAGGAGTTTTTCATTTTGATGAAGTCCAGCTTATCTTTTGATATTCTATCTAAAGAGTCATTGCCAAATTCAAGGTCATCTAGATTTTCTCCTCTGATCTCTTCATGAGTTTTATAGTTCTGCATTTTACATTTAGATGTGTGATGCATTTTGAGTTAATTTTTGTGAAGAATGTAAGGTCTGAGTCTAGATTCATTTTTTTGCAGGTGGATGTCCTATTGTTCCAGCACGATTTGTTGAAAAGACTACCTTTACTGCATTGTTTTGCTTTTGGTCTCTTGTCAAGGAACAGTTGATTCTATTTATGTGGGTCTACTTCTGGGCTTTCTGTTCTGTCCCATTGATCTATTTGTCTTTTCTTTTACCAATACCACACCGTCTTGATTACTGTAGCTTTATAGTAAGTATTGACATTGGGTAGCATCAGTCCTCCAACTTTGTTCTTCCCCTTTAATATTATCTTGATTAGTCTTGGTCTTTTGTCTCTGTGTATAAACTATAATATCAGTTTGTCAACATCCACAAAATAACTTGCCAGAGTTTTGACTAGGATTGCATTGAAACTATAGGCACTGATTTTAAAGTACTGTTTGAGTACTAGTCACAGTACCTCTAAAATTTAAATATATGTATAACTGAATAAGTAAATATATATTTACAAGTATATATAAATAAGCCTAACAAAACATTCACAGGATCTGTTGCCTGGCAACAGATTTCCCCTGATTCCTTCCTTTCCTTCTCCCAATGTCCTCCATGTTATTCCTTATGCTCCACAAGTAAGTGAAACCATATGATAATTGACTTTCTCTGCTTGACTTATTTCACTCAGCATAATCTCCAGTCCTGTCCATGTTGGTACAAAAGCTGGGTATTCATCCTTTCTGACGGAGGTGTAATATTCCATTGTATATATGGACCGTATCTTCTTTATCCATTCGTCTGTTGAAGGGCATCTTGGCTCTTTCCTCAGTTTGGTGATTGTGACCATTGCTGCTATGAACATTGGGGTACATGTGGCCCTTCTTTTCACTGCATCTGTATCTTTGGGGTAGATACCCAGTAGTGCAATCACAGGGTCATAGGGTAGCTCTATTTTTAATTTCTTAAGGAATCAATGCACAGAAATCAGTTGCTTTCTTATACACTAACAATGAAAATATAGAAAGGGTAATTAGAGAATCAATTCCATTTACTATAGCACCAAGAACCATAAGATACCTTGGAATAAACCTAACCAAAGAGGTAAAGGATCTGTACTTGAGGAACTACAGAACACTCATGAAAGAAATTGAAGAAGACACAAAAAGATGGAAAAGCATTCCATGCTCATGGATCAGAAGAATAAACGTTGTTAAAATGTCTATATTGCCCAGAGCAATCTATACTTTCAATGCCATCCCGCGATCAAAATTCCACCGGCATTTTTCAGAGCGTTGGAACAAACAATCCTAAAATTCATATGGAACCAGAAAAGGCCCCGAATTGCTAAGGAAATGTTGAAAAAGAAAAACAAAGCTGGGGGCATCACGTTGCCTGATTTCAAGCTTTATTACAAAGCTGTGATCACCAAGACAGCATGGTACTGGCACAAAAACAGACACATAGACCAATGGAACAGAGTAGAGAGTCCAGATAGGGACTCACAACTCTACGGTCAACTAATCTTGGACAAAGCAGGAAAAAATATCCAGTGGAAAAAAGACAGTCTCTTCAATAAATGGTTCTGGGAAAATTGGACAGCTATGTATAGAAGAATGAAACTTGACCATTCTCTTACACCATACACAAAGATAAACTCGAAATGGATAAAAGACCTCAATGTGAGGCAGGAATCTATCAAAATCCTAGAGGAGAACATAGGCAGTAACCTCTTCGACATTGGCCACAGCAGCTTCTTTCAAGACCATGTCTCCAAAGGCAAAGGAAACAAAGTGAAAATGAACTTTTGGGACTTCATCAAGATAAAAAGCTTCTGCACAGCAAAGGAAACAGTCAAGAAACAAAGAGATAACCCACGGAATGGGAGAAGATATTCGCAAATGACACTACAAAGGGCTGATATCCAAGATCTATAAAGAACTCCTCAAACTCAACACTCAAAAAAACAGATAATCACGTCAAAAAATGGGCAGAAGAAATGAACAGACACTTCTCCAAAGAAGGCATATAAATGGCTAACAGACACATGAAAAAATGTTCATCACGATAGACTTTAGTTAATAATAATAATAATGGTTCATAACTGTAACAAATGTACCAAACTAGCATAAGTTGTTAATAATGGAAGAAACTGGGATGGGGGTGGGTGGGTGGTGGTGAGACAGGTAAGTAAGACAGTAAGTAAGAACTTGTATTTGCCACTAAATTTTTCTACGAATGTAAAACTAGCCCCAAATAAAGTCCATTAATTTTTTCTGAAGATTTTATTTTTTTAAGAGGTGCCTCGGGACGCCTGGGTGCCTCAGTCATTTAAGCATCTGCCTTCGGCTCAAGCCACGATCCCAGGGTCCTGGGATCAAGCCCCAGGAGCCCCACATCGGTCCCCTTGCTCAGCAGGGAGGCTCCTTCTCTCTCTCTCTCCCTCTGTCCCTCCCCCTGCTTGTGCTCTCTCTCACTCGCTCTCTCTGTCAAATAAATAAATAAAATCTTTAAAAAAAAGATTTTATCTCTAAGTAATCTCTACACCCAGTGTGCAGCTCGAACTTACAGTCCTGAGACCAAGAGTTGCATGTTCTACAAACTGGGCCAGCCAGGTGTCCCTAAAGCCCACCAATTTTTTAAGTGAATTTTAAATCAAAACAGTCTAAAAAGCTCAGAACTTGTCTGCAGTATACCTGGGATAGCTACAGTAAGTTCTCTAAACAGAAGGGAACTGAAGGAATCAAAATGAAGGAAGAACATGGCAAGAGTGAAAATATGGGTAAATAGGATAGATTTTCTTTTTCTTTTTTTTTTAGAAACCACTCAAAGCGTGTCCTTTCCCTTTTACTCACCCAAAGGAGGAGCTAAAAGATCATCAGTGGCAAAGGGTAGCTGGAGAAGCAACATCCAGAGCCGGCTTCACACTCAGGAAGGGGCACTGTGTCTCCTTGTGGTTTCAGGCACTCTACACATTCAGAGAAACTTCTCTAGTAACAGACTGTAGAAATGATCCCTGAAAGTATAGTCTTGATAGATTTTCTAAATTATGTTAGCTGGCTGAAGCAAACATCATAACACTGTCTAATATCCCTCAGTGCATAAAGAGAGATGTGTAACACAATTATATTACAAATGAGGAAGAGTAAAATGATGTAAAGGGAGGTGAAGTTGCCACACTTCATTTGATCAGATAAAATGTTGTTGACACAATATAGTAGTAAATTATATATCCATAATGACATCTCTTAGATGAAATGGACCAGTTTCTCCAAAAGTACAAACTACCACAATTCACCCAATAGGAAATAAGTAATTTGAATAGCCTGATAACTATTAAAGAAATCAAATTTGTAATTTAAAAACTCCCGCAAAGAAATCCCCAGAATAGCTTTATTTGAAAATTATGGCAAATGTTTAAAAAATAATTATCAATAATCCCCTATAATTTTTTTCACAAAATGAAAGAGAATACTTTCCAACACATTCTATGAAGCCAGTATTACCGTGATGGCAAAATCAGACAAGCGTAGCACACACACGAAAATACTACTGACCAACATTCTGGAGTAATGTGGGTACAAAAGTCTTAACAGTATATTAGCAAATAGAATTCCACAATATATACAAAGCATATGCATTATGAGTGTTGTGTTTATTTCAGGAAAGTACAGCTGATCCAATATTTGAAAATCAGTCAGTGTTATCTATCATATTACAAGGCTAACGAACAAAAAATTCACCATATAATACATTAATGCAGAAGAAGCATTTGACAAAATTTAACATCCATTTGTAATAAAAACTCTCCTCAACCTAGAAAGGGAGAAACTTCCTCAAATCGATAAAGAGCATCTACAAAAATCCTACATTCTACTGTCATAATTAATGGTGAAAGATTGAGTTGTTTTTCCTTAATGTGAGTACAAGAGATGTCCATTCATATGTAATAGCAGTGAAAGTTCTAGCCAGGGCAGTAGGGCAAGAAAAAGAAATAAAAGCCACACAGATTGGGAAGGAAGAAACAAAACTATATCTATTTTCAGGTGACATTATCATAGAAAATTCCAAGGAATCTACATACACACACAAACAAAAACATCCTAGAAATTAATGAGCTTAGCAAGTTCTCAAGCTACAAGATCAACATACAAAAATCAATTGTACTTCAACAATACTAACAACAAATATATATACATTGAAGTTAAAAGTATAGTACCATCTACAATTGCCAAAAAAAAAAAAAAAACAACTTAGATATAAATCTCACAAAACACATCCAAGACTTGTGTGCTCAAAATAAGATGCAGTTGAGAAAAGCCCAAGAATATCTCAATAAGTGGAGAGGCTTACTGAGTTCATGAATTGGAAGATTCAACATAAGAAAGATGCCAGTTCTCTCTAGATTAAATACAGGTTTAATGCCGCTTTTCTCAAAATACTAGTACTGTAAGGCTTTGTTATAAACTATTATTCTAGAATTTATATGGGAAGAGGATATGGGATATTTATTCACAGATGGCATGATCATATATGAAGAAACAAATGCTCCATTTGTATAGCGTGGAAAAGAAAAAAAAATACTTAGGAATAAACTTAACCATGGAGGCAAACAACTTGTACACTGTAAACTACAAAACGTTGGAGAAGGAAATCCAGGGGACACCAATAAATGGAATAAAATCCCATATTCATGTACGAGAAGAATTAATATTGTTAAGATGTCCAAATTACCCAAAACGATCCACAGATTCGGTGCAAATTTTGCAATGTCTCAGAGACATTTTTGCAGAAGTAGGAAAATTTATCCCAAAATGCTTATAGACTCTCAAGGGATCCAAATAGCCCCAGCGGTATTGAGAAGAAGAACAGAGTTGGGGGGGTCTCACACTTAGAAAGCTAAGTGTGGTACTGACATCTGGACAGTCATATACGGCAATGGAATGCCCAGAAATTAACCCTCATTTGTATGACCAACTGATTTGCAACAAGGATGCCAAGACCATTCAGTAAGAAAAGGATGGTACAGACAGGGCTGGGAAAACTGGACCACTTTCTTACACCATACACAAAAATAAACTCAGGATGGGTTAAAGGCCTAAATGTGAGACCTGAAGCCATAAAATCCTGAAAGAAAGTATAGGCAGTAATCTCTTGGACATCACCCTTTGCAACATATATATGGACATATCTTCTCAGGGAAGAGAAACAACACTAGCATAAACTATTGGGACTACACAAAAATTTTAAAAAAACTTGCACAACAAAGGTAACTATCAATGAAAAGGCAACGTACCAAATGGGAGAAGATATTTGCAATTGCTATATCCAGTAAGGTTAATATCCAAAATATATACAGAACTCATGCAACTCAACACCAAAAAGCCAAATAATCTCATTTTAAAATGGGCAGAGGAGCTGAATAGCATTTTTTTCCAAAGAAGACACACAGATGGCCAACAGACACATGAAAAGATACTCAACATCACTCATCATCAGGGAAATGCAAATCAAAACCACAGTGAGATACCACCTCACACCTGTCAGAATGGTTATTATCAAAAAGGCAAGAAAAAAGTGTGGACAAGGACAAGAGAAGGGAACCCTGATCCACTCTTGGTAGGAATGCAATCTGGTACAGCTACTATGGAAAACAATATGGAGCTTTCTCCAAAATTTAAAAATAGAAATACTATGCGATCCAGTAATTCCGCTGCTGGGTATTTACCCAAAGAAAATGAAAATACCGATTTGAAAAGGTATATGTACTCTTCTGTTTATTGCAGCATTATTTACGATAGCCAAGATATGGAAGTAACACAAGGGTCCATCAATAAATGAATGGATAAAGAAGATGTGAATATAAATGTCTCTGAATAAATACAGAGAACAAACTGGTGGTTACCCGAGGGGAGATGTGTGGTGAGATGAATGAAACGGGTGAAGGGGATCAAGAAATACAAACTCCCAGTTATACATAACTAATGAATCATTGAACACTACATCAGAAACTAATGATGTACTATATGTTGGCTGATTGAATTTAAATCGTAAAAAAATAATAAAAATAAAAAATAAAAACTTCCAGGTATAAGTAACTCTTGGGGATGAAAAGTACAACATAAGGAATATAGTCAATAATTTTGTAATAACATATGGTGACTACGCCTATGGAAGTGAGCATTGAGTAATGTATAGAATTGTTGTATCGCTATGTTGTGCACCTGAAATTAATACGGTGTTGTATGCCAGTATTGTTCTTCAATAATAAAAAAGAAAAAACAATGTAAATATTTTAATTTAAAAATACTATTGCTAAAAAGTGCCATCATCTGAGCTTTCAGCGAGTCACTGGTCACAGATCACATAACAAATATAATAATAATGAATAAGCTATTGCAAGAATTATCAATATGTGACACAGAGACAAGAAATGAGCAAATGCTATTGGAAAAATGGCACCAAGAGACTTGCTTGACACGGGGTTGCTACAAACGTTCAATTTGTAAAAAACACAGAATCTGTGAAGTGCAGTACAGCAAAGCACTGAAATGAGGTTTAGCTGTACAATTTATGAGGAAGATAATAGACTAGTTAATGAATGGGATTGGACAACTGTCATGCTGGCAAAAATTGATTTGTATTTCCTAGCAAGCAAAGATCTAATTTCCCAAATGCGAAAAGCAAAACCTTAAATCTTTTTGGAACTTTTGGGATAGAAGGATAGGATAGAAATGGATTTCTCAGAAAACACTCAAAAAGTGCAAGCGATGAAAGAAAGGACTGATGAATTTTATGGTGTTCAAATTAAAAAACCTCTGCCTGACAAAATGAAAGCAATAATTAGATACCACTTTATACCCATCAGAATTACAAAATTTCAGATGTCTAGTGGCAGTTGGGGTTGACATGGATGTAGGGAAATGAGAATTTTTACATGCTGCTAAGGAGGAGTGGAAGTTGGTTCTCAGAAACTCTGTGGTCCAGGCATAAGAGAAGCACGTGCAGGGTGACCTGAGTGTGGGTGCAGAGCCCCTGTCGTGTGAGGGTGGGCTGTCTGCGGAGATGGGAGACTGGTCACAGAAGGGAGTTAGGAATGTGGAAAGAGACAAAACTAGAATGAACCCTGGGATGCTGGATTGGAATTAGTTACTTATGTGTGCACGAACTCAGTTTTCATAGATAGATAGATAGATTGATTGATTTTGGGTCGCCTGGGTGGCTCAGTTGGTTAAGTGGCCAACTCTTGATTTCAGCTCTGGTCGCAATTTTGGGATAATGAGATTGAGCCCCTAGTAGGGCTCAGCACTCAGCGGGGAGTCTGCCTGGGATTCATTCTCTCCCCCTCCCCACACTCATGCTCACTCACGCGTGCACACGCTCTCTTTAAATAAATCTTAAAAAGAAAAAGATTTCTACACTTAGACTGATGTACAAATTTTCTCTAGTAAAAGGGTCTGGAATAGTGATACTCCAGTAGCACTGGGCACACCTAACACTGAGAGCGAGACTTCTAAATACCACTCTCCACTAGAAGCAATCAGTGTTCCTTGGAGAAATGGCTGAATGCAGGGCTGGGGCAATACCGTATAGATGAGTCGATGCACCTTGTTCTGCCGGATAGAGAGAAGGTGCTCAGTGAAGGCGCGTCAAAAGGACATGGTACCAAAAGGCTCACACAGACCACTTCTGCGACCATTTGAAATCAGAGTAAATGATGACACTAAGGGATTGTCAGCCATCGACTACAATAAGAAACCACGAGTCCGTACAGATACAAAGAAATGAGAAGTTTGGTGAGCAATAGGGTACTTAAATGGTTTCAGAGTACCTCTCTACAAAATACTCATCCCTTACGAAGGAAAAGAGAGGCCTGGAAGATCCCACCTTAGCGCAGTGGTCAAAGCAGACATCCCGCCTGGTGGGTTCCGGTGAGAACACCACAGCCTCACTTCTGGGATATTCTGGCCAACGATGTGTAGCCTGCATACAGCCGTGGGGAAACTTTTTTTTTTTTTTAATGAGAAGCGTTCTACTTGACAGTGGCGTGTGGCTTTTGAGAGTCTCAAGGTCACAAAATCAAACAAAGACTAAGAAATTGTTGCAGATGGGAAGGGACTGTAGAGAGATGACAAGCACAGGCAAAGCAGGATTTTGAACTGGGTCCTTTTGCTGCGATGGGAGCCCCGGGGACAACTGGTGAAACCCGATTGGGGCCCTAGGGTCAGATGGAAGGAATATGACATCGTCAGGCACAATGGTTGTACTGTGGGTATATATGTATGTAGGAGAATATTTCTTTTTTTAACTTCTTTATTTTATTTAAATTCAGTTCATTAACATATAGC
>CM052892.1:79727018-79756841 GCA_028534135.1 Potos flavus | reverse complement strand
TCTCCCATATGTACACAGACCCCCAGTGGATGCCCAAAACCACAGACAGTACCAAACCCTATATATATATAAACTGTATTTTTCCCAGCCATACATACCTGTGAAAAAGTCTACTTTACAAGTTAGGAACAGTAAGAGACGAACGACAATAACTAATAACAAAATCGAACAGTTTGAACGATATACTGTAATAAAAGCTATGTGAATGTGGTCTCTCTCTCTCCCAAAACATCTGCTCGTCCTGTCCCTGCCCCTCTTCTTGTGATGATGTGGGATGACAGAGTGCCTGCGTGATGGGATGAAGCGAGGCGAGTGCTGTCGGCACCGGGTTTGGGGACCGTTGAGCTGCTGAGCGCGTGTCCGGTGGAAGGTCATGTGCTTCTGGACCCTGGCTGGCTGCAGATGACTGAAGCCAGGGACGGGGAGGGGACCACTGAAGCAGCAGGGCCCCAGCGGGCTCATTAGAATGGAGAGACTGTGGCAGTGAGACGGGGAACGAACCCAGACATGGCTCAAGGGGAGAAGTGTCCCGGAAATCTAGGCACACAGGTGCGCCGGGACAGCACACAGCGGTCGGATTGAGGGAAGCGTCTCAGCACAGCTAGTCGTGCGGTAACAAGGGGACTCTGTGGGAGTGTGTCAAGCCAGCTGAGCAGTCCCCAGCCTTGGAGGACAGTGCACGTGCCGTAGAGTACAGGGAGGGGGCGGGACCGTCCCGGGGGGAGGACAGTGCCGTTCACCCGTGCAGTGGCTTCCATCTCATCCTCATTTCTTGTATCTGACGCAAAAATGGCCCTGTTTGGCTAAATTTGTGAGCAGTAGGTATGTGGATTCACGATAGATTATTCCTCTATGACGGAACTACTTCGGTTACTAAACTTTTAAAACAGTAAGATAAATTGTTATCAAAATTTCAGAGGCTCCAAGCAGAATTTGCGGGTAAGGTCTGGCGTGGCTACAAGCCACAGCGAAGCTTTCCCAACTAAACGACACACACTCCTCTCCCAGCTTGTGGGCCAGCTCCTGGATCCCAAAGCCGGCAGCAAGGAACCCCTGCCCGGATTAATGGGGGTGAAGGGGAGCGGCATTTCTGAACAGGGAGATCCCAAACCCTTCGACTGCTGGAGGAAATATTTTCTTTTGCAGAGACTCAGTCTCTGATTAATGTGAAGGAAGAGCCAATGAAACATCGTTTTACGGACCATTGTGTAGAAGATAAGAAAACATCTCCCATTTTACTAAGCATCGTCACAAATACATTTTTGTAGCTTACTAATTATACCTAACCCGAGACTTGATGTCACCATATGTGTTCCTGCTCTATGCTGACTCCCGAGTGTGCAGAGTGGGCACAGCCGTGGGCTGCTCCCCAAGAGCCTGGGGAAGCTGTCATTTGTTACTGCTAATGGAGTTCTCATCTGAGCTCAAATCTCCCAGTGTCACCAGTTAGCCTTAGTCCCCTCTAAGGGACCGTGCCAGCCAAGCAGTGTATTCGAGGAGGAGGGAAATGCCACTGTCTTTCTGAATGGGCTTCCTTCTCCCTTTGTCTTGTCACACGTGCAGAGTGTGGGAGCCGAGCTACCCCAGAGAGGCACCTTAACCGGATCGGCTTCGTCTCCACTGTGCGAGGACGGAGATGTGGACCCGGAACTGATGTAGAACTTGATCTTGAGGTTCTGTTGAAATATGTCCTCAACAGGATCCGCCTAGGAAAGAACAACAACAAGACAGGAGCTCGTTGTTTAGAATTCGTGGTTCTTCGTGTCAGTCATGAGCATTACAGTACCTCTCAATAACAAACCATAATTTCAGTCTTTTTGTTAGAAGTGTGAATGTATGAGGCTGCCGCCGGTCGGCTCCCCCACAGCACCCAGCACGGCTCCCTCCGTTGCTCTGGGAGGGGCCAGGACAGGGCGCCCGGGGGGCTCAGTCGAGTGGATGTCTGCCTGAGGCTGGGGTCGTGATCCCAGGGTCCTGGGATCGAGCCCCGCATCGGGCTCCCTGCTCAGCAGGGAGTCTGCTTCTCCCCCCTACCGCCCCTCCCCTGCTCATGCTCACTCTCTCTCAAATAAATAAGTAAAATCTTTAAAAGGAAGGAAGGAAGAAAAAGAAAAGAAAGTGCTAAGATGTCCAAAGAAAGGTGGATTCCACCCAGAGTGGGTAGTAGAGAAACGAACTAGAAACTGAAGAGAAGACTTGTGTGGGGGGGGGTAGCTAATGAAGGTGTGCCACCTTGGCATATTGATTATCTGCAACGAATGTGACTCGAGAAACAGTCAGTGCAAGCACGACACTCTGACCGTCCTTTGTCCTCCTGAAAGCAGGTGATCTTCTCCCCTGTGAAAGATGCCCTCCCTGTCCCGGGAGGAGAGGAGGAAAGACGTCATCACCAGAGCTGGGATATCTGGGGCCAGGAAGGCGGTATAAGCAAACCTCGTTGGACTCACCCACGTCTTCCGAGTTCCTTCTTCCCCATTCACTGCCTGTAGCCCCAAGCCCTTTATCGTGTCGAGTCTCCACACACGATTTGTTTCTTTGTCTAAAAGGTGTGAGAGCCTCCTGCCCTGGTCACTTCTTCTCTTGTGGAGACTCTCACGTACAAGTCAACATTCAGTTAAAATGTGTGTGTTTTTCTCTTGTTAATCTCTTCTGTCCGTCTAATTCTCAGGCCCAGCCAGAGACCCAGAGAGAGGCGGGGAGAGTTGTTCCTCCCTTATGCCGCGTTCGCCATTAAGGGAAAGGGCAAGAAGCTGATGGGCCTCATGACTTAGGGTACAGATGCAAGCCCCTGCTCGTGTGACAGCAGGCTGTAACGTAAACACCCTTTACGTTAATAAGGAAGTTTTAAAATTGAGTTGGGAAGATCATATCATACATAGTTTAGTGACTTCCGAGGTTATAAAATGTCTTAAACAAAATGCAGACGCAGCTCCAGCATTTCTGTACAGGAGAGGATCGGTCCGAAGACAGGGGAGCCTTCTTGGGGCTGCATGCACACAGTGTTTCGTACGATACTAGAGAAGAAAAAAAAGTCTGTTTTGCTGTCGTCATACACTTAATATTTAATGTTGTTAAAAAGAAACAATATACTCAAGCTGGAGTCACTTGTGTTAAACCCCAGCAGACTTCACCCCAAATCCGGGTGCTGTCTCAGCCTCTCCCAGCAGTGGAATTGGAGGCCAGTCTGGAATTTCCTCCTCACACGGGTGAGGCCCTTCCTCCGAAGGGAAGGTGACCGCCCTGAGACCCCCCTTTCTTTCTTTAGCTGATAAGGCCCTTGTCCCACCAGTTTCTGCCTAGGAAGGCCTTCCTTTTGCATTACTCATCAGAGCTCCCTTCTGTTAGATGAGACGCAGCCCGATCTGTACGTTGTTGAGTGAAGGCAATTCGACCTTGAAATTTGCTCAGCTGAGTTTCTGTTGTTTAATACTACACGTCCAATTATGCTCGTGGTCGTGGTGGTGACGGCAAGTGTGACCGGGGATGTGGGGTTCCGGGGGAGCTGGGAGCCAGTGTTATAGGGAGGCTTACACAGCCTGAGCAGCCCTTAGTCTTGGAGTCTTCGCCGATGGAAAAGCCAAAACCTCAGGCTTAGTACGAACATGTTCTTGGGCCAACAGACCACAAACTCTTCCGAGAGTCAGGCCAAGTAATTAGAAGCAGAAATAATTGGTGATGGGCGAAGCCAAACTCTCCACTTAGTAACTTACTTCCCGAACTTGTTTTCAGTTCAAGGCAGCTTCAGATACATAGCTAACATCCCCAAATGCCTGGTTTTTTCATCTCTCAGGTTGGAGACAGTGCCTTCCGCCATTAATTCGTGTGACCCTTTTTCTGAAATAGGACACAGTATGCATGTAAGATTTGAGTGGTGCCTTTTTGGTGTGGAGAATTTAGAAGTCCGCTTTTGGATTAATTCCATTTTCTCTGTGGCTAATACTTAAGAAATCAGCAAGGCTCCCAACAAAGTCATTCGGCTTATTGCTGAAGGCTGGAACTCAAAACCCAGCGATCCTCGGGCCCTCGTGCGGGGTGCTCGTCCAGCTGTCCTCACGGTGCCCCGCGCACACAGGGAACTCCGGGCTTCCCTCCCCGCTCGCTGCCGTCCTACATCCCCCTCCTGGCCTCTCATCGCCGACGCAGGGGTTCACCTTCTTCTGCCTCACCAGCTGTTCTGTTGACATTGGTTTCCTCTTTGTTCAGTGAACTTCGTTTTTCAGCGTGAGACGTAGCAAATACAGGGAAAGGGGCCTAAGTCATATAATGTTAATTTTTGTGTTGCACACAACCAGGAATGTACCACCGACATCCGCAGCTGGGACACTGGCGGCCCCCAGGAGCCCCTCCTGCGGCCCAGTCACAAACCTCCTTCCTCCCTAAGGGAAACCATCTTGGGTACAATAACCAGCTCTTGGCATTTGTTTAGAAGTTTACCGCATTAAGTGCGCATCCGTAAGCTCTACTACGGGGTAAGTGCCTGCCAGGAGACCTCTGACGGTAACTTAAATGCTTGACGTTCAGCTTCGGATTGCACAGGCATCCATTTCAAAAGACATCCATCCCGAATAATCCTACCGCCAGCTGCATCAGCTACTAGCCACACAAGCAGGAATCAGGCTGTCCCCACGGGTTAGGGTTAGGGCTCCTCTTTCAGAAAGCTCTGGGTAACCTAGACACCTGACCACTTGGGTGACCCCGCTTCTCCCTTCCCACACCCTAACTCCTAGGCTCGTGCTTTAAATTCGCCCATAAAAAGCGGCCCTGGGCATGTGTGTGTTCTCCAGGACGGTCGATGATAAAGCTCCCTGAAGGTTGGTGCTGAAATGAGTCGTGCAGTCATGAGAAGAACCACGAAGGCCAGTCTGACCACAACACTGTGATGACGTTCAGCCATAGGGGGGTGTGTCGCTGCGGCTTATTCATCTGTGTCGCTCTGCGGGACTTCATCATGTGAATACCCTACGACTCTTGTCCTCACTCCCCAGTGGACGAGCATTTGGGTTTTTCGTCCTAGCCGTTAAGAACATTCTCTGATGTGTTTCCTGGCACCGATGAGCCAGATCGCTGGAATGTAGGGTATGGTTCCCGCCGGCCTCAGTGGCCCGCGTGCTCCCCAGTGCTTGCTGCGCCGCGTTTTCACGAGCACGGCAGTGACCGTGTCGCACGCGCCATCTCAGGCGGTCTAGCCCTTCTGATGTTAATATGTTGGTTGTCTACTTGGATTTCTGCTCTTGTGAATTGCCTGTGGAGCGTCTTGCCCCTTTCCTGCTGAGCCGACCGACTTTCTCTTACCGGTACACGGGTCTTCGTGTACTCTGCGTGTGAGCCTTTGTGAGTTGTTAAGGTGCAAGTGTCTTTCTCCACTCTGAGCCTTGTGTTTTCATGGTCCTCGCCACCGCTCTGCAGTCCTGGCTTCATCATAAGTCAAGTATCCACAGATACCTTTTTTTCTGGATTTTGTTCTGTTCCATTGGTCTATGTGTCTATGTGTTTGCCAATACCAGACTGTTTTAATTACTGTGGTTCTTTTTTAAGGTCTTATTTATTTGAGAGAGAGAGAGAGAGAGAGAGAAGGAGTTGTGGGAAGGGGCAGAGGGAGAGGGAGAAGCCGACTTCCCACTGAGCAGGGAGCCCGATGCAGGGCTCAATCCCCGGACCCCGAGATCATGACGTGAGCTGAAGGCAAATGCTTACCTCGCAGAGCCACCCCGGTGCCCCTAATTACTGTAGTTCTTCGACGTCTTGACGTTTTATAGAGCAAGCTCAGCCAATTTCATCTTCAAAGACATTCTTACTTTCTTGCTCTTTTGCATTTCCATATACACTTCAAGTTCCATGGGGAAAAAATTGGGATTTTTATCAGCATTATATTGAATCTTGATATAGTCTGTTGAATCTTCAATCTTGATAGAATGTTGGTTGAACTGATATATGATCAGTTAAGGGGGAATTGAGATCTTTATAATAGCAAGTCTTTCAGTCTAGGAATATAATGTTACTCTCTATTTCATTCAGGCCTTTTCAGATGTCCCTCTTGACAATTTTGTAATATTTCTTCCCGGAGGTCTTTTAGCTACTATTAGATTTATTTCTAAATACTCGATTTCTTATGCTATTGTAGATGATGTCTGTTAAAAAAAAAAGGTAATTACATGATATTGCTCAGCTGCATATAGAAATCTATTTGATTTCTCTATATCGGCATGGTAGTCACAATATAGTCTATACATACAATTTATTTCACATACCGATTTTTGTATATTGATTTCTGTAAGTATTTCTGTATATGTATGTATATAAGCAAATCAACCATCTTGCTAAACTTTTTTTTATTAATTCTAATAGTATGGTGAAAAGGCCCTCCATATTATATCAAATAGAAATAGTCACAGCGGGCATCTTTATCTTGTTCCTAAATGTAAAAATTGAAATGTTTCAATATTTCACAATTTAAAATGCTGTTAAAAATTGTGTGGTTGGGGGCACCTGGGGGGCTCAGTCGGTTAAACCTCTACCTTCGGCTCAGTTCATGATCCCAGGGTCCTGGGATCGAGCCTCACATCGGGCTCTCTGTTCAGTAGGGAGCCTGCTTCTCCCTCTCCCTCTGCCTCTGCCTGCTACTCCCCCTACTTGTGTTCTCTCTCTCAAATAAATAAATGAAATCTTTGGAAGAAAAAATTGTGTGGCTGTTGCTGATACCTTCTATGAGATGAAGAAGGTTCTTTTCTGTTTCCAGCTGGTGCTGGGGGTTTTGTTTTTGTATGTCAAAAAGATATTGAATTATATCAGGTATTTTTATGATTTTGTTGAAATTATACAGTTTTATTTTTTTAATCTGTTAATATGTTACGCCGATTCATTTTCTAGTGTCGAACTTTGCCTTACTGGGATAGTACCAGATCAGCCAGACTGTGGTTTTTTGTTTTTTATGTATATAACTGGATTCAGTTCAGCAATTTTTTAAAATAATTTTTCCTGTTCAGCATCCCGGGAATTCCCATTGTATAGCTAAGCTCATTCAAAAGGTCAGATTTGGTGTTTCACAAAGATGTTCCACCTTTGGGCAATAACAATGAAACATATTGAAAACAATGTCTATTATCTTTGAATTGCTCCAAGGAATACCATTGCTATCAGCACAGGTGAGACCATGCGTGTCCTTGTTAAAATTCAGAACTACAGCTCAAAGATGCATGTGTATTTTCAGCCAAAATTCCGGGTTGTATACAATTTTAATAACCATGGGAGCATCGTTATTATAGGCTTAACCTCAACAATCTTTTAAATCTGTGGCTAAATCTTAAGGCTATGTTCTCAGTTAAAACAAAAACTTGTATTTTTCACAGCAGATGTAAAGCCAATAAAAATACTAATTTTTTTAAAAGAAGACTTATTTTTGTCCATAGTAAGATTAGACTGTAAGCTTTCCTTCTAATAGTATCCTTATCAAGTTGCATTAGCCACTTAACATGATCCGCGGAGTGTTTCAGTTAACGAGGGCTGCAAAACAAAATGCCGTAGCGTGGGGGGCTCCTGCAGCGGGGATTCATTGCTCCAGACCAAGAGTCAGCACGGTGGGTTCTGGTGAGAGCCTCTTCCTGGTCTGCGGGTGGCCGCCTTCTCACTGCGTTCCCACAGGGCGGGGGGTAGGTAGAGGGGAGAGAGGGAGGGAGAGAAGCCCTCCAAGCCCATCAGAGTAGAGCCCCCAGCCTTACTAGCTCATTTAACCTAATAATCTTACAAAAACCTTATCTCCAAATGCAGTCACATTGAGGATCAAGGTTTCAACATAAGAACTGGGGAGGTGGGTGGAGGGACACAATTCATTTTATAGTTACAGTCCCTGGTCCCCCAAAATTCATGTCCTTCCCACATGCAGAATTCTTGCCTTTCACCCGACCATCCCTGAAAGCCTTTACTCATTCCAGCACGACCTCTAAGTTGGAAGTCCAAGGTCCTGTCTCAGAGTCACCTAACCCAGGCCTGGGAGGGACTGGAGACGGATTTGTCCCCAGACAGATTCCTCTCCAGCTGTGCATCTGTGAAGGTACACAAGTTACGTGCTTCCAAAATACACTGGTGGGACGGGCCCAGGGGAGAGAGACCTTGGTGGGACGGGCCCAGGGGAGAGAGACCTTGCCACTCCAAAAGGGGAGAAACGGGAAAGAAGGAAGGAGTGGCAGGTCCCCGCAAGTCCGAACAGGCAAATACCTGCTGATCTTAAGGCCTGAGAATATTCCTGTCTGTCTCCGTGTCCTCCCTCCAGGCCCACCGAGGCGACAGCATCCCCTCCCATGGCACACCTGGTACTCTAGCCACCCTGCCCTCTGAAACCAAGGAGGACAGACATAGCTTTGCCCCCTGAGCTTGTGGTGAGAGGGTCAGCCCTGATGGTCTCTGTTATTTGTTTATTCGAGAGAGAAACAGAGATAGTGACAGAGAGCTGGAGCTGGGAGGAGAGGGAGAAGAGGGAGAAGCAGACTCCCCGTGGAGCAGGGAGCCTGACTCTGGGCTCCATCCCAGGACCCTGAATCCCCCAGGCGCCCCTGCCCTTACGGCGTCTGCGTTGCCCTCAGGGTCATTCTTCCCTTCGCTAAGGACCAGTGCACATCCACAGCCTGGCAGCTCTGTGGTCCAGCCCTGTAAGATCCCGTCCTTCATCCCGCCCGCCTTCTCTGTCCCCTTCCCTGCAAACCGGCAGCGTCTCTGCGGCTTTAATGCCCTCTCTGGGCCTGGCCCCTGCTGACAGGGCTGCTGCGGGCGCTGAGTCGCAGCCACGACGCCTTCATCCCGTGGTGATGCAGCCACGCCCTTGGTGGTCTCAGAAAGAGCTTTCTCCTTTTCGGCGGGATGGACAGGCTTGAGAATTTTCTACACTTCCAATCTCTGATTCCTTTTCTTTTTTAATTTAAAAAACGTTTTAATTCTGTTTGCAAAAGCATAGTCTGTTAAATCCAGAGTTAGAAATGGATCAAGAAGAAAAGGCTTTTTATCTACTTAGCAAAACAGAACAGAGAGCACGGGGCAAGAACACCATCCTACTTCCCATAAGAAGTGACCGAAACTAGATTTCCTCCCGCGCTTCATTCACTTCTTAATTCTCGTTCCACTGGATCTTGGGCAGAGAGCAGGCTGCTCTCACGAGTCTTCTGTTTCTCAGTCTTTGTTTCCCCGAGGCCTTGACACTGTCCGTCACCGTTGAAAACTCAACACGTCTGTAGTGTGCGGCAGAGCCTGGGCCAAGCCTACAGGGAAAGTGGATGCAACCTGTGGACGAAGATAGACGTTCCAGAGGCTGGAAGCACGCGGGCAGGGCCAGGCTCCCTCCGAGGCTCCCTGGGGAGGACCCTTCCTTGCCCCCCCACCAGCTGCCGTGGCCCCAGGCAGCCCGAGCTCCCCGCGGCAGAGCTCCAGCGTCTGTTTCCATCTTCCTGGGCTTCTTCCTCCCTTTGAGTCTCTGCCCCTCCGCGTAGTGTTCTCCCCTCTGGCTCCTCCCTGCTTGACGATTCCTTCTTTCCACTCATTTCTCTCCTCTTGCGGAAATGAGGACCCAAGCCAGACCTTCAGTGGTTGGCCTAGAAATCACCTCTGCTAAACAGCGCAAATTCTACCTCCCACAGAACCCTAGAACACAGTTCGGCCAAGTTCTTTGCCCCTTTACAACAAAATCTGTCTTCCCTTGGTTTTCCAGTAAGCTCTTCCTCGTTTCCGTGTGAGAACTTTCTAGAACAGCCCTTCACATCCATATTCCACCAGCTCTCTGTCGTGATTATTTATGTGTTCTCTAAGAAGCTGGAGGCCTTCTACCCAGCTCCCACCAGAATCACCCGGAATGCCTGTAATCTATTCACAGACCTTTCAGGGCAGTCTGGGCTTTTTCTGGCTGTGCTCAAGCCTCTCCCAGCCTCGCCTATCACCCAGTTCCAAAGCCACTTCCTCATTTGTAAGTATTTATTGGAGGAGCACTTGACTTTCGGGCACCAAAATCCTTCTTGGTCAGGGCTCTCCGGAGAAACACGTCGATCAGGGGAAGTACACCTATCTAGATCTGTCTATCTCTTGTTGGTTCTTTACCATAATCATGTGGGCCAATTCCTTGTAATAAATATATATATATATTTACTGATTTGTTTGTATATCTTTATACTTTTATATGGGTCACTTTAACTTTGTAGACATATGAAGATTTATTAAAAGGAATTAGTTCACATGCTTATGGAGGCTGCAGAGTCCCAAGGTGTGCAGTCGGCAAGCTGGAGGTCTAAGAGAGCTATAATGGTGTAAGTCCCGGTCTGAAAGCCAGCAGGCTTGACACCGAAGAAAAGACAGTGTTTCTTTTGAAGTCCAAGAAAAGACCAATGCCCAGCCATTCAAGCAGAAGGAGTTCCCTCTTATTCACAAGAGGGTCAGCATGTGCGATCTGTTCAGGCCTTCAACTGATTGGATGAGGCCCACCCACATTGTGCAGGGCAGTCTGCTGTATTCAAATGTTATCTCATGCAAAAATGCCCTCACAGACATGTTTTGACTAAATGTCTGGGCACCCTGTGGCCCAGTAAAGTTGACATACAAAATTAACCATCACAGGAAGTATTTCTTCCTTTTCTGTTCTCTGGAAGATTTCAGTAAGATTGGTATTTCTTCTTGAATGTTTGATAGAAGCTATCTGGGCCTAGAGTTTTATTGTGGGAGGATAATTAAAAACAGAGTCAATTTCTCTAATAATTATAGGAATATTCAGGTTTTTCTCATTTTTTGAGTTGATTTGAATAATTGATATTTTCTAATAATTTGTCCAAATGTTTCTTACATATTTTTTATATTTTGAAATGGTCCAAAGTTATTATGTACTACATTATCTTTAACTATCTGCCTCAGATATGATGTCTTTTTTATCATTTTTTCATATTGTCCTTATGTACCTTTTCTTCCCATTTTTGTTTCTCAATGAACCATCACATGCTTTTGTCACTTTTATTGGTTTTATCAGAGTTGAAACTGTTGGCTTTACTGTGCCTTTCTATTTTGTTACCTTTTCTATATCATGAATTTTTGCTTCTAAGTTACTATTTTTTTTGCCTTCCACCCTCTTCAAGTTTAAATTGCTATTTTTCTATAACTTCTAAAAATGAATTAATTTTTCAGGCTTCCTTCTTTTATATTTTATGTGCAGAGGCTATGTACATGTTTTAAATACTGCTTTCGCTGCATTCCACAAATACTGAAGTGTAGTGTTTTTGTTATTAGTCAAGCCAAACTGTTCTCTAATTTCCATTAGAATTTCTCCTTTGACTCCTGGTTTACTTAAAAATGTGTTTCTTAATTTACATATAGGAATTTAACATATATTTTTAAAATACTTACTTCTAACTTTGTTCTTTCACCGTCAGAGAACATACTCTCCATGAGTCCAACCCATTGATGTTTGTTGAGACTTAGTTTGTAGTCCTTCTGCTCGTTTTAAAAAAAAATATTTCTATGATTTTTAAGAAGAAAGTGCTTTCAGCATTTGTCGTGTGTCCTGTATTTGTCCATTAGGTCAATTTTGTTATCCTTTTATTCAAATATTTCCCATAAATTACTGAGTAATTCCCTATCACTGAGGATTTGTCTATTTCTCCTTATACTTCTGTTCCATACTATATATATTTAAGGCATACTATTTGGTCCACATATATTTAAAACTAGTATGACTTCTAGGTAAAAGTAGCTTTTCATTATATAATTACGTGACTTTCTTTACTGCCAATATTTTGTGTTTATCTGATTATATAGTGATCTCAGCCTCCCTTCAGTTAATGTCTGACATTAAAACTTTCTTTAGTTTAAGTTCAGAGGTTTCCCTCATGAACAGTATGTAGTATGTGTTAGATTTTATTTTATCTATTCTGACAGTATTTATTTTGTCCCTGGAGTGTTTCCATCTCTTGTAATCAGTTTGGTTAGTGGTTACTGAGATTTCTTTCCACCATCTTGGTTCGTGCTCACCATTTGTCCCATCTGCTCACTGTTTCTTTGCCTCTCCTTTCTTGTCTTGTTAGATGAGCTGACTCTGTGATTGCTGTTTCTGCCTTTGAGTGTCTTCATACTGTTTCTGTTCTATTTGTAGTTTCCCTGGAAACTAAAGCGTGCCCAGCTAACTCCACAAATCTGAATGTGATCAAATCTTTCCTGTCCTTCCTGAGCAATGCCCAGATGTTAGACTATTGTAGATTCGCTTACTTCTCTCCTGAATTAAATGTTACTGCCTCCAGTTTAAATCCATCCTGTTTTATTTTTCAGTCCTCTAGACATTGTGTCCACTGTTTTATTCAGTCGGTGTTAGTTTACATTTGATTACAGGTTTACCACTTTCTTTGTTCTCTATTCTCTTATTTTAGACCCATCCCTCAAGACCAGTTTCTTTCTGCCTGAAGTACCTTCTTGCGGATTTCCTTCAGTGAGATTATGTTGCTGACAGAGTCTCTTCTCTTAGTTCTCATTCGTCTGTAAATGAAAGAAATTCACCCTCATTCTTGAAAGATACTTCTGCTGTGTATGTATTTCTCTGTCAACAGTGATGTCCTTACAGTGCTTGAGTATGTCTGTCTTCTTCAAGCTTCTGGTGACACTGTTAAGTCACATATCAGTCCATCTGCTATCATGTTTAGGCAATCTGTCTTTTTTTTACTCTGGATGACCTAAGATATAAATGTGTGGCTTCACCGTGTGTCTAGAGGTGAATCTGCTCTCACTGATCGCGCCTGGGATTTGCTAAGCTTCTTGAGCCTGTGGATCTACTCCCGAGTCTGAAAAAGTGTCACTGTTATATTTTCAACTATTATTCTGTTCTCTCCACTGACCCTTCAGAGCTTGGACCAAATGCTGGTTAGAACTTCTCATCTCACTCCTGATATGTTTAGCCTTTCTTCTGTATGTCCTAGAATTTTCTGTCTACATCCAGTTCTGATTTGTCTTACAATTCACTAATTCTCCCTTCTGTTCTGTTCCGCGCATTTTTCCTGCCAGTTATGTCCATATAATTTTATTTCCAGAAGAGCTGTTTGATTATTTTCTGAATATGGCATGGCACATTTTATTGCCTTTTCCCTGCAGTTATTTTCAGGTTTGTCATTGGCCATATTTTACAAACTATAATTTGCGCTTTTTTTTTTTTTACATCTACATCTCTGAAATAGATATATGTATGGAAACTACTGTTGTTTTATAATTCCTGTCAACCAAAAAGCAGCTATAGAGATCATTAACATGCATACAAAATGGAAATTAGAAATTGGTATAAAAGGGAAAAAAAGCATTCGTAAGATAGATAACTAAGAAGCAGGTGTGCGAGATCTTTTTCTCCAGTAAAGATACCAGATACGGGTGGGATAGCAGTTGCAACTGGAGTCACCATGTGATGAAGTTTCAGTGAACTATTGCGTTGTCCGAGATCTGGGTGCTTCTGCAGAGCAAACGGGCGACGGAGGAGGAGTGATCAAGGCGAGTAGCCCGGCGGTTTTCAGGTCTTCGTGCTGCGCCCCGCAGCTGTTCCTGGACTTGGTGCTGCCTGGGCTTTACTGTCTGTCGCAGCTTCCCCTTGCTGACTCACAGCTCACCACAGAGCTGGCTCCCTTGAACAGTACCCGTCCATTATCTCCCAGTTCTGCGCACCCAGGAGTCCGGTGGGCATGGCACAGCTGCGTCCTCCGCGGAGGGTCTCCTAAGGCTGAAATCAAGGTGCCGGAAAGGGCTGGGGTCTCCTCTGAGGCTTGGGGTCCTCTCCGTAGCTCTCATGATTGTTAGCAGATCTCCTTTCCTTGCAGCTGTCAAACTCATAGGGGCTGCAGCTTCAAGGTCAATGGGGAATGTCTCTCTGACACAAACTTCTCGGAAAGAGTTTACTTGATTAGATCAGGTCTACCCAGGGCACTCTCCCTTTTCATTCCTCAGAGTCAGCTGATTAGTGACTTAGCCGTGGCAGTTGATAGTCCATCTCATTCTCACTCATCCTGCCCAGACTCAGGGGAGGGGATTTTCTAGCATTTGTACCGCAGGTGGCAGGGATCTTAGGGATCTCTTGGAATCCCGCCTACGAGACTATCCTACAAGGAACTGCCCCAGGCCATGGGGATCATGCATGGCTTGTACCAGTTTGGAGTGTCTTTATTCCCATCAGACACTCAGTGACTGTGGACCGCACCACAGGTTAGAGGCATGGACCACCGTGCCCCGGCTGCATGCTGACCACCATGGTGGGGGGACCAGAGTGGTCCCTAGGAATTAGCATCGACAGTCTCTGACTTTGGGCGTTTCCTCTTGCCCAGGGCGGGCCGATTCTCCAGCCGCCTGCACAGGTCTGCCTCCCAGCGGTTGTCGGCCCCGTCTCCAGCTCCCGTCCGTGCTCTGTGAACGTGAACTAGCCTGTCTTCCAGGCCTCCAGGTTCTGGACCCCAGCCCCGTCCGTTTGTCTCACAAGCCCCAGACGTGGGAACTTCTCCTGGCAGTTGCTGCCTCGGCGTTGGCTCGCTCTTTGCTTTTGCCTTGTTAGTCCTCTGATGCCTGTTTAATCCAGTCTCTGTTTTAAAATGTCTTTACCACATGGATGAACCCGGAGGACGTGCGAAATAGAACAAGCCCATCACAGAAGAACAAATACTGCATGATTCCACTTCGACGAGGAAGCTAAAGCAGTCACACTCACAGAAGCGGAGAGTGGAGTACGGCTGCCAGGGGTTGCGGGGGAGGAGGAATGGGGAGATGTCGGTCAACGCCGTAAAGTTTCAGTTTTACAAGATGAATACGTTCTAGAGACTAGCTGCGCAGCACTGTGCCTATAGTTAATGATACTGTATTGTGCACCTAAAAATTGTGAAGAGGGTTTATCTCATGTTTACTGTTCTTACCACAACAACGAAAAAGAGGCATAAGGAAGCTTCTGGAGGTAATGGGTACATCTGTTACCGTGATTGTGGTTTCACAGTTGTGTGTGTCAAATTGTGTGTGTATACATTAAATATGCACATCGATTGTGTATCAATTGCACCTAAATAAAAGCTGTTTAAAATAAATTAATAAGATAAAGTGTCTATTAAAATAACTGATACATAGGGTGCCTGGCTGGCTCAGTTGGTGAAATGTCTAACTCTTGATTTTGGCTCAGGTCATGATCTCAGGGTCATGACATCGAGCCCCTCGTTGGGCTCCATACTGGGTGTGGAATCTGCTTAGGATTCTCTCTCTTCCTCTGCCCCTCCCTGCGGCCTGTGCACGTGTGCTCCCTCTCTCTTTCTCTTTAATAAATAAATCTTTAAAATAAAATAAATAAAACAACAGATGCAGCTCCCGTTTTCCTGACTGGAGCCAGACACATATCCAGAGTTTTCTCCAGGTTGGAATGGGGAGGCAAGCTCCACCGTATCCACGCGATGGCCCACGGGGTGCAAAGATGGCCGGACACGCCGTGCCGCACGTGGGTGATACTCACGCGCGCAGCTCTGCGGCCCACAGCCTGGTTCTGCAGTAGAATCCCGCATGGTCTGTGAACACATCGCAGCAGGTGAGGAAGAAGTCTAGACCCTGAGCGGCAGGGCGCCCTGCGGAGAGGGAGGGCTTGCGACCTGGCCGCGAGCGTCCCCGGGGGTCGGCCAGGCTGGCCTGCGCCCCCAGGTTAGGGTCACGCAGCCGTTCCATGCCCTTCTCTGTACGCCTGTCACAGTTCACCACGTAAAACGTTTTGTCCGTTATTTTAATCCAATGACCAAAATGACTTTACGTCTTACATGAACTTGCAGCCTTATTTCCCACCCTGCCCGTGTCTTCCCCGTGCGCTCACGTCAACCCTTTGGGCCTCTCGCTCGGGAGGCTGTGACAGCGGTGTTAGTGCGGGAGGAAAGTGCGATTCTGAGAACGTCAGTGACTTCCGACGAGGCTGCAGCACAGCCTCCCGGAGCTTCGTCTCACCTCGCGCTGAGCCTCGGCGTCCGCGGGCTTGTCACGGGGGGCCGCAGAGGGGGACCGTGCGTCTTCCTGCAGAATCCCTGGGAGACAGTGGCAAACACGTTCCAAGTTAGAAAACTAAAACTAATGTTCATGCCTTTTTTGGTCTTAATCTATTTAAAATTCTTCTCAGCCTGTATTTTTCAGAGATGATCCGATTTCTCATGTATACATATTTAAATCAAAATGTTTCTATTTATTCATATAAATTAAACACATTTACTGTATCTTAGAACTCTGCATCTCAAATGAAACAATTTTTAGCAAATTCATGGTAAAATTACGAGGAAAGTACAGAAATAAATTATCTAAGTTTTCACAAATTTAATTCCCTTGTATCCTATCTTTGCTTTCTTTTTCCCAAAAGTCTTACATTTAAATAAAACTTAACACATATTTTAAAGACCTGAGGGGATTTCAGAAACATGGTCATGCAAATGAGGGCTGCTTTTTAGTGTCAGCTTGTCCCCTCTCCAGGAACCAATTTCACAATACACCCCACCCTCCCATGAACCTGGTGTGCACTTCTTAACCTACATTATCTGTAGTAAGAACATAGGCAGGTATAGAACAAATAGTAGTTATACTTAAAACTTCTATCATAGTATCAAGATACTATTTCTTGAGACAGAATACCGTATCCAACTATGAGGTTTTTTCCTCAAAGGTTTTTTTGTTTTTTGTTGTTTTTTTTTTTTAAAGGAGGCTCTACACCCAACGTGGGGCTTGAACTCACAACTCTGAGATCAAGAGTCACATGGTCTACAGACTGAGCCAGCCAGGCACCCCTTCTCAAAGGAATTTTAAAGAAATTCCGTACTTTATCATCTACCAAGTGTGCTAATTTTATATGTACTGTATTCAAAATGAAGTCTTGAAGTATGATTATAATTCCATTTAAATATCAGAGATGGAAAAGCACAGATTGAGACTAACAAGCCTACCTTTATCAAGTGACATGGCTAGAAATGTGTCCTTCGGCTATAAATCCTTGACATGATTGCTTAATAGTCAAATAAGGAAGTATGTTCAGAAATGTCACAGAACACTGAACAAGGATTTTATTGCTCTGCAGCATTCAGGGACAAAATAATGGTAAAAATAAAACTCGAGGTTAAAATGTTAACTTCATAAAGCATGATGATAATATATGGCCTTCCTTTTTTTAGGTTCCTTCTTAAAAATGTCAAGCCCATCAGGACTCCCGCCAATCAATGTTTTGGCACCAACGTACCCATCCAGTGGTGGTCTGCAGTGGGCAAGACCGTGGCCTTGACTGTGGAGCAGCCACCCCGGGCCACCCGCCTCCCGAATGCTCCGCGTCTCTTTCCCATGTTCAGTGCCTCCTTACGTCTCTCTTGAATTAGAATTATCCTGGTTCTCACCTTCACAAGGGCACTCGCGTTCTCCTTAACTGTTTCATCTACTATCCGTAAAAGAGCCAGTCCACAAGTATTTCTTGAACGGCCACTGCTTTCCCGAGTTTGCCTGTCTCAAGTTCCTTATTAGCTTGCTTCGTGGCCTCCAGAATATTCGTCCGCTGGAGTAGGCCCCCCATGACCCAGTCCAGTGCGAGCCACAGAACTGTGCAGCGAACGGAAGAGAGAGCTTGGACACACAGAAAGTCCTCTAACTGATTTGTATTAGAAATGACCTCTGCTAAAAACACCGACTATCCCCTCATTTAAAGGTAACATTCACTGCTTATTTTTATTAAGTTCTCATATCAGTAATACTGTCATAGGGGAAGAAAATTTAAGGAATTCATATATTAAAGAGGGCGACGATTCTTAGCTTCCTGATTCATGGGAAAATGTCCAGGAAATCTTGAGGCGGGGCGGAAGGGGGTTAATACAAATTGAAATACAAATTGCAATTTGTTGAAAATGGCTTAAAGCAGGTGCTCCAAGAACCAGAAGGGGAGGAGGATCACTAGTGTCCCATTGTGAGTCTGAGTGTGTCCCCGTTGTCTTCCCACATGACCTCAGACAGCTCAGAAGATGCACACACGTGTCGTCCCAGCCCAACCCTACCTAGCCTGACCCGTAGCGGGTTCACCGACGGCCATGGCGGCCTTGGCTCAGCCTGCGACAGACGGCAGCATTCCAAAATCAGGGAGGGACTGGCACAGAATAAAAAAGTTGTATCGATGACAAAAACATTCTTATGAAATATTTCATGGTACTGAAAAAAGATAGTTCTGCTTGAAGCTTTTACCGTGATAGAAAAATCTCCAAATTGTATTAAATTAGACCAAACAAAATGGCTCTTTCAACATTTTGTCAAGAGTACACACACACACACACACACACACACACTGACCTGGGATTTCAGGCTGCTGTTCTCCCACCTGAGCAGGAAGCTGGCTCTCACGTGGCCACGAGGCCCCATGGGAGTGGGGGGGCAGCAGGTCCTGACCTAGGCAACAACTAGCCCCACCCCCTTTTAGATCTGAGCTCCTCACCCTTAGTCAGGTGTTCAATTTCTAACCACACGTCGGATTGGTACTTCTCTTTGGCTTTCGTTTTACTAAAAGAGGCAGAAAGAAGGAAAGATGTCATTGAGCGCTGAGTGCTGGAGACTGACTTTTAATTGGTTCCTATGGAACTGGAGGGTGCGGCTAATTCAGTGAGGGTCCTCAGTCAAGCCCAACTTTGTGCTTAAAACATTTCAAATAAAAGAGATTTGACAACTGCATCAGTGTTGTTTAATAGGGAACCAAAATAACGGAGCAAATAATGACTAATGAATATATATACACACACACATACATATGTATACACATATATGTATATATATCTATATATACTGTTTTCCATCTGATTCACATGCCTGCTTTTGAGCGAATGCATGAATTGAGATGCCCTGGGCATAAGTTGCAATACCATGTTTATTCTGAAATAAATAAACAAATAGCAGTAACAGATGTTATTGATCGTTCTGTCCAGGGTCTCATTCTCATACTGAGACATGTCTTTTCTTTTTCACCTTTAAATAAAGGATACCGGCTTAGAACTGAGTCATTGGTAACATAAGAAGCGTTTGGCTCAGTAATTGACCTCCTTGCCCTGAAGCTGGTCGAGACGCTCATGCCTATAGTCAAATACGGAAGCTCTCGGCACAAAGGTGGCCCTCAGCGGCCTGTCTTTCCTCCCATGTCACTCAGTGATTCTTCTAGAGCACGTTTATGTAGGAAACAGAGGTCATATTTATATTTTTACACTGGCTTGAATTTGGAGGGTTTTTTCCCTTTTACACTGCACTATTACAGCATCTCACCTACACTGATGTATCATTAGCTACGATTATTGTCTGTTCCTATGATTATTGTATTGTCATTCACCTTGTTGGGGTTTAATCTGCCCTATGTTTGTGTTAAGAAGGGAACAAAATTCTCCACTAACCAGAATGGGGAGAGGCACCTTTTAAAACATACACATATTGCAGTACACAAGATAAATTATAAGCTGTAATTAAAAATAACGTGGAAACCAACATCAGTGGACCCCTCAGAAATTAAAGATCTGTGGGAAATAGGCAACAATTTTTAGCTTCCCTCATTCTATTTGCATTAGCAGGTGTTTTTCTGTATATACAGGGTATTGCTTACAAGAGGATTTGGGTGCTTGGGAATCAGGAACTTTTACAAACAAGAAGGACATGTATGTTTCCAGAAGCATTGATAGCATTTCGTGGGGATGCGGGAATCAATGAGAGCCTGTTGAAAGTACCTAATTGCTTTCAAATTTTTCTTAACTTTCCATTTCATAGAAGAAATCTTTTTTTTTTTTTAACTGAACTCTATGTCATAGGAAGAGACTGAACATGTCCCCGCGAGGACTTTGCAGCCAGACCTGACGTTCTGAGGACGGCGCCGTGGGGCTTACCAGTCTGGGGTGCCGGTCGCGGCCTCGGGGAGCGCCTGTCGGGAAGCTCGCGATCGGTCCGGGGTCGGCTCCATCCCCCTGGCCTTCTCTACAAAATGAGGTAGGTAGGTTTTCATTTGTCTTCTATTTACGATGTTTTAAGCCCCATCCAGAAAAATTTAGGAGGTGCTCAGGACTATTACTTTTCTTGAATAGTAAACAGGAAAATTACTTTTTATTAAGTTTGGTCATAGTAGTAAACATTCCTACGAACAGTCTCGTTTTTATGCGAATCACCATGCTAGCTGTCCCCGTCTCCTCCCACCACCGCTGCCGCTGGCAGAGAACAGGGCCGATTCCTTAGGAAAAGGCTTTTTGTGGGTTGAGACCTATATATACGGACATAGTTCAGCAACTGCGTCATCATGGTTTCCAGCGTCTGTCTTTTCCACCCCGGGAGCCTTGCTGGGCTGGGAGTGACACACCCGTGCTCCTGTAACCGAGTGGGAACTTCTCAAAGACTCCACATGGTCCTTTGGTTATTTCTAAGGTCAAGCCCTGAGTATCCTCTTCGTCCCTGATGCTAGGATGTAGAAAGCAAAAGATACAAAGTGCTAACGTGGAAAGAGAAAATCAACATAAATAAGGGTAGAAGCCAAGATACATGACAGTAAATCATAAGACTACTGAAGGAGGCCTAAAGAATTTTTTTTTTACTACCAGCAAAAAAGAGTAAAAACCTAGAGGTGCTACCAATGCAGACGTAGAGCCCTGGATTTTGACTAAGCTCCTAGGGAGTGTGGTGACCACACCAACCTCAGATGCCCTGGGCAGGAGCAGCCTACTTCCTGGGCTCGCAGTGTGTGTCTGCTTGGAGAAACCAGTCCTTCTTCCACGGCAAAAACGGTTTCACAGACCTGATTAAGAAATGGCACTATCCCAAACATTGTATTCTTAGAGCTTAACTTAAATACTGGCCCAGGCACTGAAATTCTGCAGTCCGCCCAGAGCAGTATGTAGAGTGCCCACCGCTTAGTGTTGTCACAGCTTCAGGCTTGTGTCCCCAGAAGGGTCGCCCATCGCTGGGCGGGCCCGTCACTCCACAGCTGAGGCTCGCACGTGACAGTCTGGGTGTGAAAGCAACGAACGGCGTTTGTACATCCAGAGAGAGATTTACCACCCGCGCACTGCTCCAAAACTCCTGCAGGATGCTCGCTGGGGCCAAGCAAGCTCTGACTTCAGGAAAGCAGGAAACAAAGGACCCAAGAAGAGTGGCAGCCCAACTAGTCACTTACAGTCAAGTCTAAAATCCTGTCCGTGAGTGATTATCTGCCTCTGACGCGCCCGGTGGTTCCAGCGCCAGGACTGGAGCGGACACGCCGAAGCTTGAACAAACACGGGCGGAGCGCAGCCTACTCTCAGCATCTCCTGCGGCCCCATGATTTCCGGGAAGCTGGCGGTCCCCACAGATCCCTGCTGCTTCTGGATCCCAGCCCGCACCCACCGGGACGCAGGCGCCTTCCCTCGGGGCCCTAGGAGAAGCTGTGCCCTACGGAAACCAGCCGCACAATTTAGAATATTTTTATCACTAATGAGAGCAAGAGCATCTTGTATCCTCACCACCGAGGAACTGTCACAGCTTCTCGTGTCACTGAGCTTGATGTGCTTGGAGAATTCATTTCTTCAGATCTGATCTATGGAGACTTTGTTGGGCTCAACTATGATGCCTTCATATTACATGTAACTGTATGGGAACTTGTGGAAACAAGGCTGCATCTCACATATACTTACACGGGACACATGATACAAAAGGCTTTTAGGAGAAAAAATATTTCTCTCCTGTGTGTTAATAATCAGAGAAGCAAACCGGGCACAACCTATGACCAAATTCTTATGGGTATATAAAAGGAAATAAGTGCCCTTGAACAAATCACAATTAAAAGAGGTTAGACAATTCAGACACAAACCAAAATCTGGGCAGGGAAGAAACATAGCAGCAAAAATCGTCAGGCCTTCGACAACATGGTCCCGAGCACCCCCGGGCCTGGCTCCAAGGAGTTAGAGCCTAGACGTGGTACAAAACATCTCTGAACTGAAAGCATGAAATGAGGGATTAATGCACATATGATGGGCATTGGTATTAGAAGCATCCACACTATGGACACACAGGTGTGTCTTCTGACCTTCTGACGCCTGAGCATGGCGGGCAGACAGCTTCCCCTGGGTGTTATCAAATACAGCCCAAAAAACAGTTGGCTTCCAGAAATTGTAATTAATTTTAATCCTCAGTTAAAACCTTCAACTTAATGACTCAGGAAAGTCAACTAAAGAATGTTTAGGAATTATAAATTCAGTTAATTTCCAAATTCGTTAATTTCATGAGGTATTTTAAAGCTAGTAAGGTTACCCGCGTTTCCGAGCACCATTTCCTGGTGCCATTTGTAAGAGAAGCCAATAGAAATGTATCTTAAAAAGAGAAATAGACATTTTACAACAGAAGCCCTGATTCTCAGCTGCATACAGACACTATTTATTGGATATGTAGGAAGGTGCGCTCAGCTTACAGTTGGTGAATTAACAGAGCAGGAACTAGGGCTGAAGGCGCAGCATTCCCCAGGGACCTCTAACCTTTCATCCTGCACAAGGAGGCCGTTCTCGCTTTGCTCATAGCGATGTGAACACTCCCGGGGCTTTCCGCTCCTGGAGATCTTGCCGGACAAGGGCGTCCTGAAAGCCTAGTTCCTAGCCCTCCAACAGCCCAAAGGAGCCACTGCCGGCAGGCCAACTGCTGCTCCCTTGGGGTTCCGAGGCCGGCTCTCGCCCCGGCGACAGTTACCGGCGACGGCTCGGCCGTGCAGACTGGACGGGCACCCGTGTGTAATGGTCCAGCCTAGGGGGAAGGAGCTCATCCTTCCCTGGGGGGTGGGGTGGCAGGAGTCAGGGAGGGCACCAGGAGATGACGTTGTGATACAGGACTGTTGGACACAGCCTTTGAATTAGGAATGTTCAGATACGTATGTATATGAAGATGTATATCCAGACAGAGGTCCGTATATATGAAGATGTGTATATATGAATATGTGTGTATACAGGATCATAGGAATCCTAAGTTTTTTTGTAAGTTTTTTGTTTTACTATGAGATTTTGTTTGGTAACGTTTAATGTTGACATAATTTCAAACTTGAAGAAAAGTATAAGAATAGACAAAGAGCTCCTATAAATTCTTTATCAGATTGACCATTTTAAACATTTCACCCCATTTGCTTTCTCTCTCTCTTTCCGCATAAGTAATATGGACACGTTTTTTCCAAACCATTTGAACATAAAGTGCAGACGCTAAATACGTAAGAATAAGGACACCTCTGGGGCGTCTGGGTGGCTCAGTTGGTTAAGTGGCCAACTCTTGGTTTCGGCTCAGGACATGATCTCAGGGTCATGGGATCAAGCCCCACTTTGGGCTTGGTGCTCACAGGGAGTCTGCTTCAGGATTCTCTCTCCCTCTGCCTCCCAACCCCCGCTCACTCGTGTGCTCCCTCTCTGTCTCTAAAATTAATAATCTTTAAAAAAAAAAAAAAAAAAGCCAGGGCAGCACCTGCATAGGCACAGTACCAGGATAAAAATCTGGAAATTCGGCATTGACACAGCATTGATTAAATTACTGGCAAAGAAGGGGAAATGACATTTTACTTTCAAAGGAATAACAGTAAGATTTTTTTCACAAAAACGACGAAACTGAGAAAATAAGTAATGGAACAGCATCTTCGAAGTGCTTCGTGAAAATAACTGCCAGTTGATGACTCTACACCCAGCACGGGATGGAGTTCGAATATGGAGGCGGTGGTACTGGGGGGTCAGTGGAGAGCGTGACGACTGCAGCCAGCACCGCCGGATGATAATGTGAAAGCTATGAAGAGAGCAGATCCCAAGACGTCTCATCACAAGGAAGAAACATCTTCCGTCCGTGTGAGGGGACCGGCACTGACTAGACTGACCGTGGCCGGCATTTCAGCCTCCCCGTAAGGCCCTCGTGCCGAACCCCGGGGCTCGGACGGTGCGCGTATCTCAGTAAGACTGGGAACCCCCTGAAGGAGGTTAAAACGGTCCACACACACCAACCAAAAACCCAGAGGATGTATTTCCACAGATCCACGCTGAAGGAAATGCTCGAGGGAAGTTTTGAGTCACAAGGGAAAGAATTACACATGGGAATACGGTACTTAATGCAGGAAAGAAGAAAAGCAGAAAGGTTAATATGTGGAGAAATCTACGTAAACCCTGACAGGAAAACCAATACGGGCTTTAAAACACACGTGGAAGTAAAACAAATGGCAGCTCACGAGCGGCAGAAAGGGCCCCACGGAGTCGGGCTTCGAGGCCCTCACACCGTCCGTGGATTCTAGAAGTCACACAGATTAGGAACCCAAATGTGACATGTAAAACAACGGAACGTTTAAAAGAAAAATGATGACCTCGTTATGACAAACAAGGTGGCGATAGATATTCCGCTGGTGAGATTTCTCTCTGCGAGCGGTTTCTCGGGAAGGGCCACCCCCAGCCCTCCTGGACAAGCGGACCGGAAGGCCAGTGCGCGTCCACACGCCCGCCCCAGAGGCTGAGCCCCTGCCTCCCGCATTCGTGTGTGAGACGACCGAGCGTGATGGCACCCGGTCCTAACGCCCCCTTCCCCGGTCGGGGCTCAGATGGGGCAGCCACCTCTAAGGGGAACACCGCATTGGAAAGCTCTCGCATCAAAAAGCAGACCGCAGACTCCACCAGACTTTCATTCCCTTCCTTGTGACTCATGTAAGTTGTCTCCTGGGAAGCGAATAGTCCAGCCTTGTGGTCTCCCCCAGTGACAGCTTATCAGATCTACCTTTTCTGGGATGCAGGACGATTGCTACAGCACAAATGGCCAGAAAGCCTGTCCTAAAAAGTGGTATTTTCCAGCAGTCCGCTATCCACCAGGCAGGCTTGAGTTCCCTTAACAGAATCCCAGACTGTTGTCAGGGGAGCTGCAGCCACACTCAGCTACAGCCCTGGCCTCTGGCCTCCAGTCCCCAGCATCCCCACAGGCCCCGACACACCGGTCCAGTCTCTCCTCCTGCTGTGGCCTGCTCCCAGCCCACCTGTTTGCTTGTGTCTGTCCCCTCCCGTGTTTGCCCCTGTTCAGGCCCTAGTGTCGTGCGGCCTTTCCACACCCCGGCCCTCTGGTCCCTGCCACTCCTCCCAGCCCCCCTACTCCCTTTCCAGAGTTTTCCATCAGTCCTTTCTCTTCTGAACAGTTCTTTTCTCTTCCTCTGGTCCCTGCTACTCACTTGCTCAACGATGAAAGAACATTTATTGAGAGAGGTAATAACAAGTGTTGGCAAGTGGAGGAATTGGGACACTCGTGCTCTTCTGTGGAAACGCACCAGGCAGCAGTTGCTGTAGAGAAAGGCCTGGCAGGAGAGGTCTCGGAGAAGACCGTGGGGTAGGAGGCACCAGGAGTCTGTCTCCCCCCCAGATGACACTAACACTGGCAGAATCTGTCCACTGTAACCCTTTTGGAAATCTGGTGTCTACTGAAGGCTTGCAACTTCCAGAAGAAGGCTTGGGTGCTAAATTGTATTCAATTTTGAGCAATTTCGGCTCTTAACCCAGTAGCAACTAGCCGTTCCCTGCCCCCAGCCATGTGGCAGGCAGCTGTGCATGTGTCCTGGAAGCAGCTCACACACAGTCTGCAGGACACAGAGCCAGCAAAAAGGACTCCGTCCTCCAGATACTGGGGATCTGTGCTGTGATCACTGATTGCTGCTTCTCATCACAGAGGGGCAGACAAAGAACGCTTGTTTTTCTTCCCCCAGTGTTGCAAACCCTTTCCCCCTGGGCTCAAGAGACCTCCAGGAGATTTCAAGGGCCTGTTCCATTTTATTCCCCCTTCGTTTTTTTTGCTTTTCCCCTTCAGGAGCCAGGCATTAAAGACTAGGACATTCAAAAACAACTGCACATACAGGGGAAAGTAGAAAATGACTGTGTATGCCCAAGGAAAGGCTTAGAAAAGACCTAAGAAGACATTACATTTCTCCTGCAAGATGATCCTTGGCACAGGAAGGCTACAATTTAAAAAAAAAATTTTTTTTAATTAAAAATAGCAAACCCTGGGGAAAGAGGAAAGTCTAATTTCCAGACTTACCACATTATTAAATTCAAATGTCTAATGTTCAACAACAAAAAAAAATACCAGACGTACAAAAAAACAGGAAAGTATGCCCCATTCTAAGGGAAAAAGTAACTCAACAGAATCTGTTCCTGAAAAAACTTGAGTATCTATTAGGGAAGGACTTCAACATAATGCTGTTAAGGTTGCTCAAGGAAGTAAAAGAAGACTTAGAGGAAGTCAAGGAAACTATGTGTGAATGAAATGGAAACATCAGTGAAGAGACAGAAAACAAAGAAACCAAAAAGAAACAGCGGAGCTGAAAAGTACAGTAGCTGAAATGGAAAACATGGGAGCAGCATTGGAAGACGGCGCCAGGCAGGCAGGAGAAGAGTCAGTGACCTTGAAGACGATACTCGACATTATGAAGGCTGAGAAACAAAGGAGAAAAGATCGAAGAAAAAGCAAGCAGAACCCAGAAGAAATTTGGCACCTTCAAAAGGACCAACACACGTGTCTTGGAAATCTCAGAAACAGGAGAGACAAGAGTAAGGGCAGAGAGAATACTTGGAGAAATCATGGCTGAAAAATTCTAAATTTGAAGAAAGACATGAAACTAAACATCAGAGAAGCTCATGAACTCCCGAGTAAGATGAACTGAAAGAGACCCAAAGAGAGAGCTACCGACAAAAAGTGAGTCAGCACAGGACAAGAGGTCCCCAGTAAGGCTGCAAGCAGGTTTCTCATCAGAAACTTGGAAGGCCAGAAGACAGCGGCCTGATACAGTCGACGTGAGAACAGGAAAACTATCACCCTATTTTTTTTGCCCCTATTTTTCTTATTTTTAATTGATCTAACAGATAGCAGTTCCAAATAATAACAGCCACTATGTATTTGATTCTGTGTATTTATGGATGTTTATGGATGGGCATATAGTAGAGATACTCTTACCGTGCAACCCAAGAATCATGCTCCTTGATATTTACTCAAATAATCTGAAAACTTATGACCACACCAAAACCTACCTATGGATGTTCACAGCGGCTTTGTTCATAATTAGCAAAACTTGGAATCAACCAAGTAGGCGAGCAGATAGATAAGCTCAGTAGCATCCAGACAATGGAATGTAATTCAGTGCTAGAAAGAAATGAGCTGTCAAGGCCTGAACAGACAGGCAGGAAACTTACATGTGTAAACTGAACACGTGTATCACCAAGTGAAAGACGCCAGTCTGAAGGGGTGGCATACTGTATGATTCCAGCCCAGTGACGTTCTGGAACAGGGAACACTGTGGAGACAGCAAACAGATCAGTGGTTGCCAGGAGGGGACAGGGGCACAAATCGGCAGAGCCCAGAGATTTTCAGGGCAGTGAAACTCTTCTGCATAGCACTATTACCGCAGGGGTAGAAACCTATCGCCGTACATTTGTCCAAACCCATAGGTAGACTGTGGACTCGGGGTGATTATGACGCGTCAGGGTGGGTTCCCCAGATGTGATGAACGTACCATTCTGGTGGGGGTGTTTATAGTGGGGGCACAAGGGTATCTGGGAAATATCCGTATGGTCTTCTCCGTATTTGCCGTGAACCTAAAACTGCTCCTCAAAAATAGTTTATTAATTTAAAGAAAACATAACCACAGGTAACAAAGACATGAGCAGCATTGTTTGCAGTTATCTCTGTGCTGATTTTATTGCTGATTTTCCCTATTGGGAGTGAAGAGGGAGTGTTTCAGGGAGGTTAGTCTGTAAATTCCCAACCACCTTCCAGTTTCCTCAGGGATTCTAAAACGTGTTAGAACTTGTGTGTCAACAACCATGGTTTGGACTGGGAAGACCTCTTACCGCTCCTAAAACTGCAGTTCCAGGATTCAAATCCACATGTAATCAGAGCAGTAAACAGGGAACCCAGTGTTAAAGACGCAGCTGTGTAGGCATCTTCAATGCTATTGTGCAAACCCGCTATTGAGAAATCCAGCTCCAAGGGATCTAGCAAAGGAGGACATGTCGTTGTCAAACTTGTCCTGCTCCTCGTGGATCCAGAACATGTGACTGCAGAAACCCTGCACTTAATTCTCATCAAGATATCCGGGAAGGCTCGGCACACTCCCACCTTCCTTGGCTCCTTCACCCTTTCCCACCCAAACAAGATGCGCTCGGGGTCCAAGACGGCATTGCCACACACCTGACACACATGCTCGGAATGAAGAAAGAAAGCATGGTTATTAATGTCCTTCCATCTGTGACAGTAAAACAATTAGCTCTGTTCGAGAGCTTGACGTTGCAGAAAACACAGTAGAGTTTCACATTAAAAAGCTAATTGAACCCAAGTCAGTCCAGATTTGGGATGAAGGAGTTCAAGGCTCCCGTCTGGGAGGGTCTGGGCCTTGCCTTTGAAAGGCACTTTGTGCAAGACAGAGAAGGGGCTGAGTTTCTGAATCGAGAAGATGTGGGGCCTGGTCCCTATCAGCCCCCCCCGCCACGCTGATAGGGAGATAGGGACCAGGAGGGGCTCGGAGCCCGCTTGGGCCCCCCGCAGCATTTCCCTGGTTCCACCCCGGCCTCTTCAGGCTCCTCCCCGAGCCCGGGCGGATCGGGCCGGTTCGCATTCCAGCTTGCTAGCGCAGTGTGACACTGGTTTCAGGTGTTGGGTCCCGTGACTCAGCACTTGTGCACCACACCCCGCACTGCCCACGACAAGTGCGCTCCTGGCTCGGGAGTCATTTTGAGACAGATGCCAATGCTGTTTCAAAAGCTGCTTCCCGAATGAAACCTGCTGGTCACCCACCTCGGCCGGCAGCGTGGGCCTGGCTGCCGCGTGGGTACCCGGTGACCTCCCGGCAAGAGCCGAGCCGCTCTGCCTTCTCTCCTTCGCTGTCACCAGGGACGGTGACTGTGTGCGCCAGGTGGACAGTGCCCGTCCCTCGGCCCCGTCGTCCTGCCCCTGCCCACGCCGTGTCCTCCCCGGGCCTCGGTCCCCACCCCTGCTCTCCCGGACACACGCACACATCTTGGAGGGTCAGGAGGGCCCCCATTTCAACATCCTTGCCCCTGCTCTGGGTCCAAGGCCCGGGGTGCTGTTCAGCTCACAGTACCATCTGCGTCCCCGGAGCCTTCCCGGCCCACCCCCCCCCACAGCCCCCCCACACCCCCCGCCAGCCCAGCGCGAGGACAGGGCCCCGGCCACCCGCCGCATACACGCGATCTCGTGCTTACGCTTTGGAGAAGTTCCAGTTCATGGTTCGCTTTGACTCCTCTGACCCCAGGGACTCTCTTCTCATTTCCAACTTTTTAGGAAATCAGATTCTGTATTGTTTTGTTTGGGAAATTCTATCTTGATTACATTTTGTTCCCTTTGGAAGAACAGAGTTCACCCTGGAGAAGCAGGTACGATTCTGTCTGCAGGAGGTGGAGGGAAGTTGGGGCAGGAGCCAGGCCTGAGTCTGGCCCCATTCGGGAGCGGCCCCCTGGGCAGCACTTCTCGGGGAGGAGGAAAATCCCAGGCCTGCCGCCTCGGTGAGCCTCTGTCGGCCCAGCGCTGTCCCCAGTGCCGCCACCCGCACACTCCCGGCCACACACGGCCCCTTCGGAGCCCCGCATGGCTCAGTGAACCTTCAGGAGATGTTAAACACTCAGAGTATTTTCCACATTCCAGATTCTTCTCTGATACGGCCCTGGGGCCCTTTGTAGATAACTCACCCTGGGTGCACAATAGCAACATTAAAGGTCACCGATTAAGACTCTCAGCTAAAAACCAGTGCACTCACTTGAAGGACCCTTATTTTCTGCCCGGTGTAGGGAACAGAGAGATTTGTTGAGGATCCGGGACTTCTGGTTCTGGGGC
>CM052892.1:79635254-79726518 GCA_028534135.1 Potos flavus | reverse complement strand
CTCCCCCACAGCCTCCCCCCCAGCCACCCCTTCCAGCCTCCCTTTTCAGCCTCCCCTCCAGCTTCCCCTCCAGCCTCCCCTCCAGCCTCCCCTCCAGTCTCCCCTTCCAGCCATCCTCCAGCCGCCCCTCCAGCATCCCAAGTCCACTTCTGTGCGGTTTCCCAGTGTTAATTGTCATAGTACCTTTGGAAACACATCTTAATGTTTTATGAACATATGTCTATAATTTTGTGCTCCAGACTTCATTCTGATTTTTATTTATTGACATTCATTTTTTTGAACATATGTTTGGTTGCCCATTGTGTTCCAGGAATGTGCTGAGCGCAAAATCTTAGTTCTTCTGGGACAGATAAACCAACAATGAAATAAATAGAATGTTAGCTCGTGTTGATAATGAAGAAATCTCAAAGCAGGGTAACAAGACGTGGGAGGGCTGGATGTCCCTCTTGTTCATTCCTTCTGACTGCTGTGTAGGACTCCATTGTGTACTTAGCTGCTTTCCTCATGTCGGGTACCTAAGCTGCCCCCACTCCCCACTGCCACACAAAAATCTGGTGATGACTGACCCCTTGAGCAGCTGCGTGAGTCTCTCTCGAGCCAGGAGTGGGGTCCTGACACACGCCTGTCACATTTCCCTGTGGGGCTTTTCTGCATGGTGATCCACCCATCTCCGCTCCCCTGAGTTAGGATTTGGGGGCCCAGTTTCCCCACAGCCCTGCTGGGCAACATTGTTTTATTTTGTATTTTTCTGATTAGTTGAGCCTTTGAGTATCATTTCATCTGCTTAGGAGCTGCTGGGGTTTTCCTCTTCTGTGAATGCCTCTTCGAATCTTTTACCTCTTTTTGCTGGATTCCTAGTGTGTGTTTTGATTCGCCAGAATCCCATGTACCATGTAGACCTTCATCTGTGGTCCGTTTTCAGTGTAGTACTCTCTATGTTAATTTCAAGACACGGTCATGTTTTTTCTATTTTAAGATCTCTGAAACGGGGATGAATGTTAGGGTCGCTGAGAGCTGTTGTCAGCGGGGGCGTCCTTGCCTGTGTGTCCGTGAACTTGGTCACAGCTGCACTTACTGCCAGCTCTTCCGTAGAGCTACGAAGGCTGCCGGCAGGGAGATCAGTGGACGGCAGGAGAGAGGGCCCGACTCCTCCCAGCCAGTGAGCAGAGTCTGCGGCGACTGGGGCTTGCACGTCCCTCTGTCAGACTCCTGCCTGTGGGTGGTTACAGCGGCCTCTTAGAAATGTGATTCCATCGGGGGAAAGATGAGTTTAGCCCAGTGGGAAAGTTCCGGCATCAAAATTTGAGGTGCAGGAGACACTAACCGGTCAGGTAACCTGGGAGATGATGGGGGAGCATCCCGCGTGACACGGGGAGCTCCTGACAGCAGAGGGGAGAGATTGGTAGGAGCTCCCGTGCAGTCCATGACTCAGCAGCGGGGAGAACGCACCCGCGACTCGGGTGGAGAGGTTAGGAACGTGTTCACTGATCGCTGTTACGTTTTCTGTCTTAGACGGGCAGACGCAGTGCGACAGAAATCTGTGTCTGAGATACCTAATCGAGCTTCTCTTAGGTGTAAACGCAAAAATTGTAAGATCACAAGAAAACATCACGTTTTCCTCAGCACTCTTTTCCTTCCTTAGTGGCAGCTAAAAAACGGTGATGGCATCTTAGATTCAATGAGGTATGGTAAATATCGCCTATCCATTAGCTTTGTCTGTGGCGTCATCGCTGAACCAAATTCTCTCTTTTTTTTTTTTTTTTTTAAAGTAGGACCCACACAGAACACAGAGCCCAACACAGGGCCTGAACTCACAACTCTGAGATCAAGACCTGAGCTGAGATCAAGAGTCAGGTGCCTAACTGATGGAGCCACCCATGCTCCCCAACGAAATTCTTAATTTTGCCTCCGATTCATCCATTTTGGTCTCTCTCTGTGTGGGAGGACTCGTTCAGAAATCGTCGCCATACTCCAAGGTGTCACGAGGACATTCTTCCACATTCTCTCTTATTACCTCTTCCAAAATATCTTCTAGGTTTTTAAAATGTCTAGAAGTCACCTTTGTACCTGTTTATCCAACTTTATTTTGCTCCATAGAAAAAGAACTGTGTGAGATTTGGTAGTTCGTGGGGCATCTGCTGTCACTCGCCGGCTGTTTGTGTACACACAGCTCTCGAGTTGCAGAGTCTGTCATCGCTCTAGGTACCTGTTCCCGCACTGGTACCCAACCCATTGTTACTGGCGTTCTGTCGTCCAAGTCTCCGTGTTTCTAAGCTCAGTTTCTAATCACTGACTCTCCCTTATAGTCAGGTTGTTGTTTCTGATTGGAAAGGGTTTTATTTTCCCTCCTTCTAGTCCTCTGATGCCTTCACTGTGGAGTTGTCTTTCTAGATTGGCTTTATGTGCAGCCGCGAGAGAGCCCGAAGGTTCCTGCGCCCTGGCGCTCCTGCGGTGAGGGCCAGGGGTGAGTCCCTGCAAGGCCGCGCGGAGCACGGGTGTGGGCCTTCCGTTTCTGCGAGCAGCTGCTGCCTCCCTGCTCCCAGATCCCGAAACGAGATCCCGGACTCATGCATCGTGCAGCCCCCTGACAGCTTCTCAGCTGTGGTCAGGGGTTTGGGCTGTACTTTTTCTTGATGGTTTGATTTTTCTATTAGTGTTTTTGTTTTGTTTTGTTTCTGCTTATTGGTTTTTGTAGAATGACCTCTACTTTTCCAGCAGCAGCCTTTAGTACAGACTTGTCTCCGTAGGGGCTTTGTCTTTTCATCTCCTTGTGAGTGCCAGCACCTCCGTACGGGGAGGATCAGGAAACTTAAGAAGGCCACCAACTGACATGGTGGTTTCAGTCAGAGCAGGTGGTCGGAAGGAGAAGAAGCCCTTGAGGCCATAGGGAGGAAGGAAGGAATCTTTGGAGAGCACCTCTTACGGACCAGGCACGCCATTCCTCTGAGAGGTGGGTTCTCTTTCGACTTCGTGGATGAAGAAGCAGAGACTCACGGGGGCTGGGGAGCTTCCCCGAGCTCCAGAAGCCAGGCGGAGCCGTAGTGCAGGCGCGGCCCGTGCTCTTTTCCGGGAGGCCTCCTGCCTTCTGTACGGGTCCACCTGCTTCCGGTGGTCCTTCCCTTCCTTCCCGGGCTTCCCAGCATCGTCTGTTTGTCTCCTCGAAAGCCAGTTCTGTGAACCCGTCCCGAGAGCAGGGTTTCCCGTCTTCCTCTGGGAGTATCGTCAGCAGAGCACTTGTCATCTCAAGAGACCCGGGCTCCTGGGCTGCTGGCCGCCCTCTTGCTTTGTTTCTCCCCAGGGACAGGGGGGGATCCCCCGTACGCAGTATTCCAGCACTGACTGTGGAACTGGGAAACCTACCGCACCGACTGCTGTAGTGTCCTTCTGTAGTTAACGTGTTTCCAAACTACGTAACTATAAAGCCAAACCTTTTCTGCCCGTTCTTGCTTTTGATTTTGATGTTTTTATATTTCCTTCCTCTTTGTCTTATTCCAGATTTTTTCCCTCTCATTTTTTCATCTCATTTAGCTAGTTCTTAATGAGTTTTAAAAATCAAATAAAGATTTGCCATTTATCTGTGTTGGAATTATAGCTCACTTTTTTTTTTTAAGTACTATAAGTTAGCCTAATAAGACTAGAATTAGTGGCTGATTCATAATATACCCCTTTCTAATTTTACATTTTAAAAATAATGAGAAGAGGGGCGCCTAGGTGGCTCTGTCGGTTAAGCGCTGACTCTTGACGAAGGCTCAGGTCATGGTTTCAGGGTCACGAGGTCAAGCCCTGCGTTAGGCCCCGTGCTCAGTTCTGAGTCGGCTTGGGATGCTCTCTCCCTCTGCCCCTCCCCCCGTTCCCACTTGTGCACTCACACTCTCTCTCGCGAAATGAATAAATCTAAAATAATTAGCCAGTATATTAGTTAGAATAGAGAGCTAGGAGACTGGTGTGCAGCTAGGGCAGAATGGCGTCACTTCTGTGTCTTGTGTGCCCCCAGAGTGATGCGACAGCGTGTGCCCTGTAACGCGAATATCTGCTCAATCTGCCACTGTCCTCTCTTTCCCCAGCCCGCCCAGCCACCACATTGTGGTGAACGGAAAAAAATGTGTAAACTTTGCCTCCTTTAATTTTCTGGGATTGTTGGATGACCCTCGGGTCAAGGTAAGTGGGACCTTACTTACAAAACTGGGCACGAGAGGAGACAGATGTAGAACATGGGAAAGGGCTCCCTCTGCTGGCCACTTGCCATTCCTCTTTCTTGGCAGAGCTGGGACCGGGGTTTCCACAGAGGGTGGGCAGTCAGGGTGTGGGGGCGGGGGCTTCGCGTCTGTGACACCCGCTGAGCCGTGTGAGCCAGCCCCACGTAATAGTCGGAGGTGTGCCTAGGAAACTGCTCCATCTCCTGGGAGGACTGGCAGCCGGTGACCCCCGTCGGAGGAAAGACTTCTGCCCAGAAATGCCGAAAATTGTAAAGGCCTTGAGTTAACCATGTTTGGATAATCAAACTAATACAAGTTCTCCATGTTCTAAGTTCTGTCCCTACATCTTTGCATGTGTCTGCTCTTTATATCCTGTTAGAATTGCCACGCTTCTAAGAAAGGAAGGAGCGTAGTTGGCGGTGGGGGTGCTGGGAGGGGGGCTAAAGAGGAGGAAACGTCAGTCTCGAACCCTGAAAGATAAAGTATTAAGTCCTGGTTTCTCTTCCACAAAGGCGGCAGCTCTGGCGTCTCTAAAGAAGTACGGCGTGGGCACTTGCGGACCTAGAGGGTTTTATGGCACGTTTGGTATGTTTCTGCCGTCTCTTTCATACTACTTAACTGCTTTCAAGGATTGATTCAGTGTAATGTCAGACTCCTTGGAAAAGAGATCCTTGATTAGTTGTGATGTTAAGTGAGTGAGTGCTGTTTGCGTGAGAGGCACTGGTCCGGGGTCGGCTGTCGTTTGTGGAGGAAAGGACATGGTGCCCCTGAGGCAGCAGGGGCCCCCGAGCCTGAGCTGCTGTGGTAGGCGCCCCAGGGACAGTGGTACGAGGAGACCCGGTGTGTTTCTGTCGCGCGTGACCGTCGGAAGGGGAAGGTCCCGTCACAGGTGGCCCTGCTCTTTAGAGTCATGCGGGAACCGCCTTCTTCCCTGTCCCCTTCCTCCAGTGCCGAGGGCACCATCCTTGTCCTTGTCCACGAGGGTGCAGCCAGGCGGCAAGGGAGGGGGAACAGGCCGCGTGGCCCCAGTAGCCCTTGTGGCAGGCAGGGGGCGTTGCCCATCGCTCTGCCCACATTCCGCTGGGGAGCCCAGAACCTGGGTCAGGCCTCGCTGCGAGTGGGCTGGGGGTGGCTCCAGCGGGGCAGCCGCCTCCTGCGGAAGGGAAGACAAGGACAGATGGCGGTGGGGGTGGGCGAAGGATTGACCATGTGGCTCTTTTCTTCCTGGAATGAAGAGGAAGGGTCATTGATGACCAGTTGCGTGTTAGGATGAGTGTGGTTTCAAACACTACAGAGTCCCTCAGAGTCCTCAGGAAATGTTGTTAAATAATTGTTCAAATGAATATATTACTGGAAATAACCTCCTGGCTTCCACGTGTCAGCATGTGGGGAAAATAGAGCCCGGGGAAGCCTCTTCTATCTTCTGTTCGAGTTTCCATTTCTAGGCCTTTGTGTGTGTGTGTTCCACTTAAGCAGTTAAGGTGCTTTTATTTAAGGGAGCACCTTTCTTTATTCCTTAGCTAGCTTAGTAGTTAAATTATTTATATTGGAAACAGACAACAGAGTAGGTGTCCAAACATTTTAAGTTGGAAAGGATCTGAGATATCTTGTGTTCCAGCATCCCAGTCCTTCAGAATGGGCATAGAGAGTTCAGAGAGGTTACATGACTTCCTCACAGTTGCACAGCTCATTAATTTCAGCCTTATAACTAGGAGCCAAGTACCCCGACTGCCAGCCTTGATGGCAGGATCAAAGACTTACAGAGTGCTGAGCAGTCTCCCTCCTTGCCCCAGTCTAGTGCAGACATGGGTTGTTTGCTTGGTTTTTATTGGTAAGGAATTATTTCCTAGATAAGTAGTATTAGAAAGCTAGGCAAGACATTTTTTATGGGTTGTTTGTTGTAATCTGATCAACAAGGCTTTCTACGATTTGCTTGCTGGGGTTAAAAAAATTACTTAAAATTAGCTTTTCTTCCTAGGGGATTTCATTTGCATGTGTAGCCTTGGCTCCTGCTTGGGAGTTAATTTGAGAAAATAGCAGATTTACTGCTGAATGAAGCCATGAAAAAGAAAGGTTTCAAGTCTTCAAAACCAGTTTTCCCAAAGCTGGTAAAATCGCGCAGTCAGCTTTGTGTTCGGACCCCCGGAACGGAGTGCGCGGTAGCAGGGTGTCGTGTGCTTCCGGACGAGAGAGCTCCAGTTCATGGTTTCTAAGTCAATACTCCTGATTGATAACTCAGCCCACGGCACAAGCTTTGGAGAGTCAGAGTCGTCTCCACCCCCAAAGACAGCTGCTAGTTCCTTATTAATTCTTCCAGGGACTTTTTTCAGCAATCGCAAACCACTTCCATACATACGTTTTCCCTCTAGTTTTACAAAAATGGTAGCATAGCCTTCATGTATTCCATACTTTGCTGTTGGAGTGAATTTGTTTGAAATTTAAATTGGGTTTGGATTTTCAGGGGTCTCAAGCAGACTCCTCACTGAGCGCAGAGCCTGACGCGGGACTCCGTCTCATAACCTGAGTTCATGACCTGAGCCGAAATCAAGAGTTTGGATGCTCAACCAGCCGAGCCACCCAGGGCCCCCCCCCCCGATAGGTTATTTTTTAATGTCATCTTTTTTTTTCCTGGGAGTCACACGTTCGGGCATCTACTTTCAAAGATGAAAATACCTCCTTGTTTAGCTCTTTTCTCAACTTTTCAGAAATGAATGTAAATCACTAGTAAAAATAAATTTATTAAAATTTCTCCTTTTTATTATTTCATAGTAACATATTAGATGACATTAGATGATTAATACAGAAAAAATCAAACAATGGTTGAGTTAAAATTTGTCTAGTTTCTTAGGCTGAATGTTCTCTTGTCCTTGGTAAGCAGAATTCCTCCAGTTCTTCTGATTATTTGTGAGGACCATATGAGTTTTTCCACCTTCTCATTTTATTGTCAGAGTCTGTCTTTGAGACCGGAACAAGAGGATTTGTCAGGCTGTAGAGAGTACTTTCCTCTAGAGCTCGGGTCCGCGCACTTTGATACTTTTCTTTTATCCAGAGTCTTTGTTTTCTTTGAATACATTCAGATCTCTTTTGCTGGAAGTTTATCATTGGTTTCCCAGGATCCGCTTTGCGTACACAATAGGCGTACTTGACTCTTTGTTCTTAAACTCAATCAGAATATAGTCAGTGGCAGGATTTCATGGCGAGGGATAGTGGCATTTAATCATGTTCAAGAGCCATTAGTAAACAAGTAAATTGTTCAGTTGTTTATTTTTCAGGATATATTCTTTCTTTATTTTAGAGCAGTGAACTGAGTCATGCCTGCATGCTTTATTAGGAAGAACATTTGGTCATAAGGTTCCTAGATCTGCCACTTCTTTCTACTGACCGGTCATGGGATTGTTTTTGCAGTGTAGGAGGGGACCACTCCTTGTTTGCACAGCTTAGAACATTTTGGCAAGAATCATGTAAGATGCTGCATGTAAAACATTTTAGAAAACCTTCAGCCCTGTATTTATGTTCTAATGAGCACGTAAGTGTATTATTTGTACTTTTAAGAAAAGTTGTCGGAGCCTCGAGGGATTAAAAAGAAAACAGTATATAACACAAAATATAGAAGTCTCAAGAAAAAACGTAGTTGGGGGTGCCCGGGTGGCTCAGTCGTTAAGCGTCTGCCTTCGGCTCAGGTCATGATCCCAGTGTGCTGGGATAGAGCCCTGAATCAGGCTCCCTGCTCGACAGGAAGCCTGCTTCTCCCTCTCCCACTCCCCCTGCTTGTGTTCCCTCTCTTGCTATGTCTCTCTCTGTCAAATAAATACAATCTTTAAAAAAAATAAAAAGAAAAAATGTAGTTGGTTGTTTCTAAACTGTTCTGAAGTTGACTATTTTATAGTCTTTCCTTTGGAAGACAACGAAGAAAGCTGGAATACCTCTTGGCAGAATGAAAGAGGAGATACATAAATGGGAAGGCAAATGAGCAAGTTACTATAATATGACGTTCTTAAATACCTGCGGTTTGGACAACTTAATTAAAAAATGATGTAACTACTTTTTTCCTTTTAAAAGAAAACCTTTTATGCTACAAATACTGATTTACTTGTACAAACACTTAAGTGGTGTATTGGTTTTTCTGTGCCAGCGTTACTGTGAGCGTTTCATGGGCATTGACTCGCGCTTCTGGTAACCGTCCTTTGAGGCAGGTCCGATCATTCCCTGTGTGACAGAGGAAGGACCTGAGAGGCCCGGAGCAGTTTCCGGCCTGCCCTGGTCCACACCCGGTGAGGCGGGAGGCCAGGTCTGGAACCCCTGCAATGACCACCGCGGCCAGGCCCTGCCGTGGGTGCCACACATCCTGTACCGGCCTCGAATCTCTTCTCTTGGGTTCTGGCTGGGGACAGGTGCAAGAAAGGGCAGCGAGTGCTGGCAGGGCCACCGAGGCTTCCTGGGCACCTCCCTCTGCAGCCTCTGCCCCCCAGTGTTTGTTCCTAGCATGACTCAGAGGGCATAGTGCTTTACTTGCACTCCGTGCGGATCTGTGGCAGCAGTCGCTGGAGTGAATCGTCTGCACAGGGGACAGACATCAGAAGCAGGGGAACATGGCCTGGCACTCGCCCTGTTTGCTGCCTCCCCCTCCCTGGGGTTGAGCATTTTCTCATTGCACAGAGTAGCTGTCACACATCAGGAGGAGTCACGCAGCGCTGCGTATCCACCTGTCACAAAACCTCTGCAAGGCTGCCATCAGCTAAAACCCAGTGCCTTCAGGTCCGAGGAGAAAAAGGCCAGTCTTTGTGAAACTTTTGGGAAAGGCAAGAATCGGTAAGTCATTGGCTTACCGTAGATTCTCTTAACCACTTTTTGGCAGTGATATAAACACAGTTACAAGTATGTACAATGATGGGAACGTTTCTAATGTGCAGTTTTCATCCACTGGGTAACTGACGCTAAAGCCCGGAAATTAAGCCAAGATTGTTTGACTTTCTCATCGTTCATCAGTGAAAAAAATGAGTCATTTAAAGTGGAGTCTATAGAATGATTTAAAATCTTCTCTGTATTTAGCAAAAATAGTTCGTGTCCATAGCATGTTTTTTGTTTTTGAAATGGAGATACTGGATGAGAGCAGTTCTGGGGCATGGATTATCCGTCTGCTAACTAAATCATGGAGATCTGGGGTAGATAGTCCTGATTTAGAGGCTGCATTGTCATTTGTAGGAGGTGAACTTGCCCGCATTCTGATCAGAAGTGGGGGTGACGAGGACTTGCCTGTAGGCAGGGTGCAGAGAGCACTCTAAGGAAGAGGCAGGTGCTCCTTGCTCAGTGTGGGAGGTGCCCGGTTCTCCAGCATGTGGCCGCTTTCCTCAGTGTTCATCCAATTTTCCCCAAAACCTTTCACATGGGCAGCATGTGGCAGAGGGCGGGCAGTCAGGGTCAGGGTCATGTCATCTGTGTTGGTGATGTCACAGGTCTGATGTCAAGACCTAAGCAGCCCTTTTATACCATTTTGATCAAGTGGGATATAGTCATTAACTTTGTTACTATAAAATCCCACATTTAGTTAACGTTGACATCATTCTGTACAATGACTGTGACCTTTCGGGAATGGAACTCAAACAGCACTTCACGTGCTTTTCGTAATAGGCTATATTGGTGTACATTTTAACTATAAATAGGAAGAAGCATGTTTTTTGGTTTTTTACGTCTTGGAGGAGTTGTAAAAATGAATGGTTTATCCCATTCCGATCAGGTAATAATAAAAGAACAGACTTTTTAAAAATATATTTTAAAAAGTAATTAGAGGAGGGAAGTGCAGTAATGTTCTCAGTTCGTTTATTAATCAGACGTGCAGTGACTGTCACATGAAGCCAGGTGGTCTGAGCAGCGCGGGGTCAGGAAGACTGGGTTTGTGCCACCTCACAAAGGGACACGACTGAGAGGCAGGGAGCGGCTGGCGTAGGAAACTCCAGACCTCCAAGCCCGTAGGAAGGGACGAGGCCAAGTCGTGCCTGTGGTCTGCTGGCTGGAAGCCCCTCGGTCCCCTCTACACTCAGAAGCACGACACGTGCACCGTGATTTCTGACCCGAGACTGAGGCCACGGGTGGGAACTCTCCACCGAGTGAGAGACGGCAGGAGGCAGGTAGGTGCCCTGAGCTAAACCCCAGTTTGGTGGCAAGAGAACTATAGTGAGGACTCCGAAAATTGAGCAGCAGTCCCCAGAAAATAAGCTAGAGCTCGCTTTATGTGTCCGCTTCCCTGACCCTTGACAGGGCACGTGGCAGAACTCTGTTGTGCGGGCTTGGGGCCTGCTGCAGTGAAAGGAGCTGAGGGAAGTTTTACAGGTCCTCTTCTCTCCTGGGTAATGCCTCGTTTTAGCACCACGTTGAAGTTTTCGGGTTCAGAGCTGGTCCGTGCACTGTTTATTGTAGGCGTCGCTGGGCCCTGCCCGCCGGGGCGTGTAGCCCCGTGCCCGCACCTGGGCAGGTGAGCGGCAGTAAGGAACCACGATAGGAGGGGGAGAGGTACCAGCTTAACGGGCCCAGTCCCCGCCGTTACGCCAGCGGTCGCTCAACTGCGTTTCTCCTTGTACCGTACACACGAAGTCCCAGTGCGCCTCGGTGGGAGGTCGGACGGGAGAGCGAGCGCCGCGGAGAGAGAGCAGGTGCACGGTGCGTGCCGGGGCCGGGGCCACGGGCAGAGCACGGAGCGCCATCGTGCCGCAGGGAATGCGGGCTCTGTTACTCTTCCGTGTCTTTTCCTTTTACAACTTGGTCTTAACGTCTGGTCTGCTGCCTTCTGCAAAACCTGAAAAGGCTTTAATAACGTGTCACTGTTGCTAAGCCTCAGTGTGGTTGGTTGAGGGAAGTTAAAGCAGGTAAAGTCGCTGGGCCTTGTATTGCCGAGCTAGAGGGACGGAGAAGCAAAACCCAGAATTGGAGCGGCCCCACTAACACCTCGGAGGGACGGAGGAGGAGCCGATGCCGCTCACAGGCTCGGGAAACCGTGTTGGCCGAGAATTATCTCAACAGATCTCATATAGTTCCTAACGCAAAGACCACTGCGTTCTGGCCATAAAGTGACACTATTACTAATTAAACTGCTTACGTTAGTTTCTTTATTCTTTACTTAAAGAAAAAGAATGAGAAGATGTTTTAACCATTTAACCTCTTATTATAGATGTGCATTTGGATTTGGAAGACCGCCTGGCAAAATTTATGAAGACGGAAGAAGCCATTATCTACTCCTACGGATTTGCCACCATAGCCAGTGCTATTCCCGCTTACTCTAAGAGAGGGGACATTGTGTTCGTGTGAGTACCTTTACCTGTGTTTCCAATCACCATTCCTTTGGAGATAATGGTGCTCTTCCTGGAGAATTCCTTTGTTAGAGGTTATCTGCCTTAGGTAATACTGACTTTCTGTTTGAAGAAGTATGTAGTAACTTCCATGAAGTGATTGTGCAGCACTGATGAAACCATCACTAGGATGCCTAAAGCATTTTATTTTTTATTGCTTGGTTTTATTTATTGATGTTGGGAAAGTGAGACCTACCCGGGTGAAGGCAGTGATCTCCCTTCCTCTGCAGCCCTGTGACCACCTAGTGTCCTTGCAAGTCCTCGGTCACTGCCCACGCGGTTGCTCAGGCTGCCTGGCGGAGTGCTGCATTACCCACCACCCCGCCCAAGTCCTGGTCTCTGCCGACCGTGCGTCACGGCTTGCTAGGATCGTAGAAGCCACGAGCAAATCTGCACACTCGAGCACACGCGCCCTGGCTGTGTGGCGTTGGCCACTTTTGTTGAGAGGGAGAGTGGAGAGCAGTGGGCTGGGGCTGGCACAGCTGGGCAGCCGGCTGCTCCCACCACGGGCACCGCCCTCTGGCCCAAGCCTCTGTCGTTCTTCGAGTGGACCGTTAAGTGACTTTGAATTTATGTCTCAAATTTATTTTCGTTTCCTCCTTTCCTTTTTAACACCATAGCCGGAATAATCTTTTTTAAAAATCCTCATCTGATTATGTCATGCTTAAGAGCTTCCATCGTTCCTAAAATAAAGATCCAAGTCCTTATTTCAATCTTCTGCATTCTAGACTAGCTTTTCAGACTCATTTTGTCCGCTTTTCCTTCAGGTGCTCGTGCTGTAGCCTCATTGGCCCTATTATGCTAGTTTCCTCTCGCTTTGGGCCTTTGCACATGCCAGTTCCTCTGCCTAGAATAGTCTCTTCCTCTCCTCCTCCTTGATGGCTGCTCGTGCTGCCTTCCCTAAGCTCTTAGACCAAGCCGAGACCCCCGCCACATGCGGGGAAGGTCTCCCCGCCAGAGGAGTTTGATCTTCTTGGGAGCCCATGATCACCCGGGTGCTCACACTGCCGCCCAGTCCCCTGCTGCTCAGGCCTCGCATATGCGCCTGTGCACACATGAACGCGGCCCCGCCGCTCTCTGCTCATCTCACCTCACAGTCGCTAGGCTCTGCTTCTGCTGCAATTTCATCGGTGTTTACTAGTTTATCGCCTAGGAGCTCATTTGACGCTCGGCTGTGCTCAGTAAACACCAGCTCAGTCAATAAATGTACAGAGACTGGTGCATAGAAGAGGGGTCCGAGCGACAAGGCTCAGAGCCCAGTTTCCCGTGGCCCCCGCACCGGCCTCTTGCTTGAGCACACGCCGCAGTGCCGGCCCCACCTGGGTTTCGGGGGGGGGGGGGCGCTGGGGGCGGGGGTGTGCAGCCCGTCCTGCCCCACAGCCCCCAGCAGCCTGCGAGCGCCGGGCTTGTGTGCTTCCTCGTCGGATCCCGAGTCCAGTATTGCCTTCTCCGCGGTAACGGCCGGGAAGCCTGGGCCATGCTCGCTCCCACGTGCCGTGGGCCGCATCTCCGAGCCTCAGGTGCTGCTCAGTTAGGCATCCTGAGTGTTCCCAACACATCACTTCAAATACTCTGCCCGGCACTCATCCAGAGTAGGAGCACCGGCGGCGATGCTGCAGTTTAGTAAATTACTTGATAAATCCATTAGGCCTAGACAGTGTGTCCAGGGCTTACCTTCTTCCTTTTGGTAGATGGTGCGAAAGCTCTGCCAGCAGTAGTCTCGGCACAGTGCTTGCTCACGTCCTGGTTCTGTCCCTGTTTACGACAAACAATGCAGAGATTCTGGGGGCCCTTTGCCCCGTGTCCCCCGGTGCTGACCTTATATTTGGGATACGGACGTGGATAAAGTGAAGATACAGAACATTTCCATTGCCACAGGGATCCCTCCCGTTGCCACACCCGTGGTCCCCCCGCCCCACCCACTCCTTATCCCCTGCCGACCACCATCCAGTCGCCCTTTTTGTAATGTTGTCATTTCAAAATTGTTAATGCAAGTGCGGTTATACAGAAAGTAGTATTTGGGGAGTCACTTCTTTCACCCAGCATTAATTCTCTGGAGGCCCATGCATGTTGCATGGATCAAGAATTCATTCCTTTTGATCACTGAGTCGTATTTCATGGTATGGAAGCACCGCAGTTGGTTGAACCACTTACCCACGAAGGACATCTTAGTTGTTTCCAGTTTGGGGCTGTAATAGATAAAGCTGTTGTGAACAGTCATGCACAGGTTTTCTCTAAACCTAAGTTTCCATTTCTGTGGGATGTAGGCCAAGGAGTACAGTTGCTGGGTCATATGGCATCACATAGTTTTTTAAGAAATTGCCAAACTGTTTTCCAGGGTGGCTGTACCATTTTACATTCCCATAAATAGTATATAAAGTGATGTAGTTTCTCGACAGCCTCAGAAGCATTTGGTGTTTTTTTGTTTGTTTGTTTGTTTGTTTTTATTTTAGCCATTCCGATAGGCATATAGGAATATCTTATTGTGATTTTATATTTCCCTGATGGCTAATGATGTTTGCATTTTTCGGACTCTGGTCTTGGCATCAAGAGACTACTCCATAAAATCTGCTGGGATTCCTTCTTGTATTTTCTGGAGAAATTGTATGAAATTAATGTTAACTCCTTAAATGTTTGGTAGAATTCTCCAGTAAAGCTGACTGGTCCTGGAGATTTATTTTTTGGGAGTATTTTAATTATGAGTTCAATTTCCTTAGTACTTAAAAGGCTGGTCAAATTATCAGTGTCACATTGATGAGTTAAGATGGTTTGTGTTTTCCAAGGAATTGGTTCATTTCTTCTCAGTTGTCAAACTTCTTTTGTGTTCTTTATAATATTTCCTTATTCTTCTAAATGTCTGCAGAGCCTGAAGTGATAACATGTTTCATTCCTGTCTGGTAATCTGTCTGCCCTCCTTCTAGTCAGTTTTGCTACAGGTGTTCAATTTTATTTGTCTTTTCAAAGAATCAGCTGTTTGTTTCAATAGTGGTTCTCCATTGTATTTTTGTTTTCAGTCCTCTCACTTTCCGCTATTATTCCCTGCCTTCTGCTCTTCTTTGGCTTCTTTTTGCTCTTCTTTTTCTAGATTCTTTAGTTGGGAATTTTGATTATTGATCTGAGACTTTTCCTTTTTTTTAACGTGTTAGTGCTGTGCACTACTTCCGCACTCCCAGAGCCTTGTCCCACAGTCCTTGGTCTATTTTCATTTAGTTTGGTATGTTTTATTTTCCTTTAGACTCTCTTTGACCCACAAATTATTTAGAAGTGTGTTTAATTTCCAAGTGTTGGGAGATTTTAAATTTGTTGCAGTTTGTGTCATAGCTCATGGTGTGGTCTATGTTGCAGTATGTTCCTGGTCACTTAAAAAAGAGTATTTGGCCGTTGCTCAGTGGTCTGTTTTATAAATGACAGATCTTCTTAGTTTTTGGTGGTGTTGAGGTCTCATCTAGCCTTGCTGATTTTCTGTCTGGTAGTTCTACAATTACTGTAGTTGGGTTTATCTATTTTTCCTTTCACTTACCTCAATTTTTGCTTCTCACCTTTTATAGCTCTATTGTTTGGTGCATATTTTGTTGGTTAATTGATCCTGGTTATCACGATATAATGTTCTTCTCTGTCTCTGATAATTTTCTTTGTTCCAAAGTCTACTTTATCAGATATTAACATAGGTATTCTGCTTTCTCTTGATGAACGTTTGCATGCTATGTTTATTGTATATAGTATATACACATCCACTACTACATTATAGGATAATAGAATTCTTGGTTGAGAGTTCTCTTCTTCCAGGTGTTTGGAATATATCGTAACACTTTTTTCTGATCTCCATGGTTTCTGATTGGTCTCTCAAATTACTTTTCTCTAATATGTAAGGTGTCATTTTAGGTCTGCTTTCGAGATACTTTCGTCATCATTAGTTTTCAGAAGCTTTACTATAATTTTGGCATTTATTTGTTTGGGTTTACCTATGTGAATGTCACTCAGCTTCTTTATAGGTTTCAGCTTCTTAGCCAAATTTGAGGCCTTTTCCGTCCTTATTTGTTTGAGTACCTTTTCAGCCCTGCCATCTCTGTGTCCTTCGGGACTCCGCTGACGCCAGAGTGGCAGCTTTTGCAGTGGTGCCACAGGCCTCGAGGCTCTGTCCTTTCTCTGTCGTGTGTTTCTCTCTGGTCTGCGTTGCCTGCTTTCTGTCCTGTCTGGCACTGCTCTGATCCCGTCCTCCATCCCGCCCAGCCTGCTGCTGAGCCCAGCCACTGTACCTTTTCTTTTTTTCTTTCTCTTTTTTTCCTTTGGTCATTGTGTTTTTCAGTTCTAGTTTTCCCATGGGATTCTTTGTCTCCTATTTGTTTCCTGTGGCTTTCCGTTTTTTCCCTTGTTCCAAGCATGTTCGTAAGTGCTCATTGAAGTATTTTTATCATGAATGCTCTAAAATGATTCTCAGATAATCTTGACATCTGTCAACTCAATATTGGTATTTGTTGATTATTTTCTTTCATACTGTTTGATATCTTTTGGTTCTTGGTATGACAAGTGATATTCGAAGTCGGGACATTTTCATGTTCTGCCATCATAGTTTATGCTTTATTTAAACCTTATGTTTTAGTCGGCTTTCTCTGTCACTCTTCCATTAGGGGCGGGGGGCATTCACTACTGCCTCATTACCGCCAGGTAGAGGTACAAGGCCAGGGTCCCCCTTCCGCCTCTGCTGACCCCAGGGTGGGGGTGTTTTCACTTCCGTTGGTGTTAATGAGAGTCCCACCCTCCCCGGAGCCTCCTCTGACACAGCCCAAGCCAGGGGAGTGGAGGTTGGGGCTCTCTACGTGGTCTTCACTGACGCCACCCTGAGGGCCGCTTGTTACCATCTCGCGGGGATCAAGGTCCCGGGTCCCTTCTCTGATGTCAACGGGGCAGCCGTTGGTGTGCCTCCTAGCTCTGCGACGTCACAACCTAGGCACTCCTCAGCCCTCGCTGGTGTGGATGGCATGGGCCCAGGTTTTTCTGTGGTTTGGCTGCAGTCGAGTCATTTCTGCTTCCTGGACCGCCCCCTTTCCTGTCCCTGTGGCTACAGGGAGCAGGCTTCCGTGGGCTTTCTTGCCCGTGGGCTTTCTTGCCCGTGCCCCTTGGCACTTGGAGTTGGCCAGCTTCGTCAGCTCCAAGTCGGGGACGCCCGCGAGGCACCATTTCTTAGGTCTTTGGCTGGCCTGTCATTTCTCTGCACTTTCCAGAGTCGTCTTATGTTTGTTTTATACGTAATCTCTAGGGCTTGGGGTTGTACTTAGAAAAATAGGGAAAATAGGACTATTCCATCTTTGCGAAAGAAGTGTTGCATATACTTTCAAATAATGCAGCTTACTGTCAAAAACATATTCCCTCCCTAACTAACTCAGTTTAGAAGATCTTACTGAAGTTTCAGCCACAAGAACCAGCATCAACAGTCAGTATTACGTCTCATGGCACAATAATGGCAGCGTCTGTGCCAGTCAAATCCAAGACGCCCCCGAGGGTGAGATCACCAGCGTTGCGTGTGTTTCTCGGAAAGAGAAAGGTGCTGTGGGTGAGCGGACGTGCATGCTGACTTCGGAGAGGGTGAACTGCGGCAGGGCGCGCTCCCTGGAGAGGAATCAGCGCGGCCGCTCTGTGAGAAGCGCGTGCAGAGCGAAGCGCAGACCGTGGTGTGTAAGCCGTCAGACGTGCTTTATTGACTTGCCGTGTTAGCAAGTGGATGTTGATCAGCTCACAGAAAGCAAGCGCTCCTTTTCTAATGTCGACAAGGCCTTTAAAACCCCACTCGGGTGGGTCTGTCTCCCTTGCAGAGATAGCGCCGCCTGCTTCGCCATTCAGAAAGGGTTACAGGCATCGCGGAGTGACCTTAAGTTATTTAAGCATAACGACATGGCTGACCTGGAGCGCCTGCTGAAAGAACAAGAGATGGAAGATCAAAAGGTAGGACTCTTTTGAAGAAAATTATACAGTTCTTTTGTACTCGCTAACCAGCTAAATTATATATGAAATGGTAATTTGTCATGACAGCTTGCCTGCGGATCACATTTGGATGTGAAGTGAGGGCATTCCTGCTTATTAGATGCAGTCTGTTGGAGAGCCGGGTCCGATTGTCACTGCCTCAGCGTCGCCGTAATTACATACGGCAGCTTTCTAGAAGAGAAAGACAGCGCGCGCGTCGGGGAGCTGGGGGTGTACTCCCCATGCCACAGAAATAACGCCGGAAAGTGTTAGTGCAGGGACGGGAGGGACCTGGTGGATTCGAGACAAATTTGCTTATATCGGAATAAATCATGTATCAATTAACTAGTAGGAAAATGGCAGCAGATCTTAACGTAGGAGTTGCCAAACAAAGGGACTCTGTGCCTCCGAACAGCGGCTGCCTGCGGGCAGCAGTGAGCGCTCCTTGTTTCCTTCCCCACCGGCACCCGCGTCCCTGAGGGGCGGGAGTGGGGGAACCAGCTCCTCCGTGGTCTGATGAGAGAGTGCGGCAGAGGAAGGGTGCCGGGGGCATCCCTGGGCTTGTGGCTGCCCCGGACTTCCCCTGCCCACACGAGGGAGAAGGCGGTTCTAACCACCGCGTGGGGGCCGGGCACAACCTGGGCGCCCGGCCTTCGTCGCAAACGCCACTTTCCAGACGACTTTTCCAGCGCAGCTCATCCATTCCCAGAGTAACTGATGACAGATGCTCATCGTGTTCCTTAATCTTGTGTGAATTTTCATTCTTCCAGATACTTACGTTACTCCTTTGAGATTCTGTCGTCTTTGCTTGGTGACAGGTGGAGAGGAGCTCTTCGCGAGCACACGCTTTCTCGTGACGACTGTGCGGACTCTCGCTATCTGATGCGGCCTGTGCTGTGGCCAGGGCTGCGTAGTTACATACTTTAGAAGAATCGGTCAGGAAAATCTTAAAATTGAGAGCGTTCCACCGATGAATTTCTTCTGACAAGTTGTAAAAAGATGTCCCTTATTCTGATGCAGTAATAGAATGCTACCAGATTGGAGAATGTGGACTTGAAAATGTGACCAGGGACGCCTGGGGGGCTCAGTCGTTAGCAGCTGCCTTCGGCTCAGGTCATGATCCCGGGGTCCTGGGATCGAGCCCCGCGTCAGGCTCCCTTCTCGGCAGGAGGCCTGCTTCTCCCTCTCCCGCTCCTCCTGCTTGTGTTCCCTCTCTTGCTGTGTCTCTCTCTGTCAGATAAATAAATAAAAAATCTTTAAAAAAAAGAAAAAAGAAAATGTGACCAATGAACCATCTTCCATAGAGTTTATTTTCCCAAGGGAGTTTGTATTGATTTGGAAAATAGGTTGTGTGCGTGTGTGTGTGTGTGTGTGTGTGTGTGTGTGTGTGTGTGTGTGTTTTACAAGATTTACAATCTGTGGAACTTTTTTTATGAACAGTGAGAAATAAAGTTCTCTTGAAATTTATTTCCATTTTATAGTTTTTATCTTTTTACTAATTTATAGCACATTTTCCTGGCAGGGGAAGGCTTTCTAAATAACCTTGTTACGCTTTGGTTTTTGGAAATAATTTTTTTTTCAATTTCTATTTTCACATGAATGCTAAATGCCCAGCTTTTGAATATTTGCTACTTAGATGTTTATCTTTTATTTGAAAGTTAATTAATATAATGGGTTTCATCCAGGTTTGGAACAAATTTTTTGGTGTCAGTTTTTTAAGTAGTTCATAGATGTTTTTTCATTCTCTCTCATAAAAGATTCTCTTGTTCCATATTAAATCTTCTTTAAAAAAAAAAAAAAAAAACAGTAGAGGGACACCTGGGTGGCTCAGTGAGTTAAACATCTGCCTTCGGCTCAGGTCATGATCTCAGGGTCCTGGGATCGAGCCCCACATTGGGCTCCCTGTTCAGTGGGGAGCCTGCTTCTCCCTCTCCCAGCCTCCCGCTTGTGTGCGCATGCTTTCTCTCTCTCTCTCTCTCAAATAAATAAAAAAAATCTTTAAAGAAATTTAAAAAGACAGTAGGTAAAAACAACTTCTCGGAAGAAGTACAAATAAATGTGAGCAAGTGAAAAATACTGGGGCCTCCCTAAGAATTGGCGAAATTAGACAAGGAGGTTTCAGCTGTCCAATGAAGGCACATTTTTCCCAGTTAATAACTGGTGCCAGCACTGATCTGTGTATGAAACAGGCCCTCCTCTAACTTTGGGGAGACTGCCAATTGGCACAGCCTTTCTAGAGGGTAAATGGGCAAAGGTATTCCAGAATTCTTACATGTCTGTACGCTTATACCTATATCTGGGGTGCTGTCTTTAGAAGAGACTCAGAAGCGGTTTAAAGAGGAAAAGACAGTCACAATGTGATGTAAAAAAGCAAAAGGAGGGAAACAGCCTACACCCTTGAAACTCACCCAGACTGTCTGCCAGTTTACTTACTCAGGTGAATAGATTTTGTCAGGTCGAGTGCTAGGGAGCATCTAACAGATTCTGCGTTCGCAGTTCCTGAAATTTAAAATGTCTTTTTTTTTTTTTTTTTTCCTTTTAAAGAATCCTCGCAAGGCTCGGGTCACCCGACGATTCATCATCGCAGAAGGGCTGTACATGAACACTGGAACTATTTGTCCCCTTCCAGATCTGGTAAGCAGCACGATTACTCAGTATTCTAGTCCTTGGGCCGCGGGGCAGCTCCACTGTCTGTTTCTGAGTACTTCCGATGCTTCACGTCTGCGCTGTTTCGCATGACAGGTGTACCGTACGGAGGCACCTTCTGACCGTACTGGGGAAGTAGGTTAGCATCACATGCCCACCCTGGTCTTTAAACCACAATCAGGACTCAGCTTTTTAAAACCCACTTTATGGAGATGTAATTGACATGCAAATAAAATACATTTAAGTGTACAGTTTTTTTGTTTAAGGATTTTTATTTTATTTGAGAATGAAAGAAAGCCCGAGCTGTGGGGAGGGGCAAAGGGGGAGGGAGAAGCAGGGAGCCCGACTCGGCGCTCAGTCCCAGGACCCCGAGATCATGACCTGAGCCGAAGGCAGGTGCTTAACCAACCAAGCCACCCAGGCGCCCCAAAACAGCTTTTTTAACAGGAAAAGCAGTATACTGTTTTTAGAAGCCATGACTGTTGCAATTTCTCTTTCATTGAGGTGAAGGTCGCATAAGGTAAACTTAGCCGTTTTAGAGAGTACGGTTCTGTCATTTGGCACAGGCACCGTGTTATGCGACTGTCAACTCTCTGGTTTTCTCCCAATAAGCCCCTGCCTGCTAAGCAGTCACTCCCCATTTTCCCCGGCCTGTAGCCCCTAGCAACCACCAGTCTGCTTTCTGTCCTATGGATTTACCTATTCTGGAAATTTCTGATAAAGGGGATCATGCCATCCGTGACCTTTTGTGTCCGGCATCCTCCACTTACCCACGTTTTCATAGTTCTCCCCGTTTGTAGCGTGTGTCAGTCCTTCCTTCCCTTGTAGTGCCAAGTCATAGTCCCGTCGTGTGCACGGGTTGCATTGTGCATCTGTTGGCGGGGATTTGGGTTGTTGCTGCTTTCAGGCTGCTGTTGGGAGGGCAGCCATGAACACTCGTGTACAAGTATTTGTTTGAATCCCTGTTTTCAGTTCTTGTGTATGTTCCTGGCCGTCCAATTGCCGGATCAAATGGTAATTCTATGTGTAACTTACTGAGGAACTGCCAGACTGTTTCCCCAGTGGCTGCACCATCTTACACCCCCTCCCCCCAGTTTCTCCACAGCCTCACCAGCACTCAGTTGTTTTCAATTTCTGCCACCCTGGTAGGTGTCAAGCACATGGTTTTGGTTTGCATTTCCCAAAAGACTGATGATGGTGAGCCTCTTTTCTTGTGTTTGTTGGCTATTTGTGTATCTTTGGAGAAAAGACTTCAGAAGTCTTTTGCTCATTTTCAAACGGAGTTGTTTGCCTTTTTATTGTTAAGTTATAAGAGTTCTTTATATATTCTAGATACTAGACTCTTACCAGATACATGATTTGCAAATATTTTCTCCACAATTCTGTAGGTTGTCTTGTCATTTCTTTGATTACTGTCCTTTGATGCACTGAAGTTTTTAATTTTGATGAAGTCCAATTTATCTAGTTTTTTGTTGCTTGTGCTTTTGGTGTCATAGCTAAGAAATTTGTTGTCAAATCCAGAGTCATGAAGATATACCCCCTATGTTTTCTTCTGAGAGTTTTATAGCTGTAGCTTTGTTTTAGGTCTCTCATCCATTTTGGTTTTTTTGTTTGTTTTTGTTTTTATAGATTTTATTTATTTGGGAGAGAAGAGAGAAGGGGAGCACAGAGGGAGAGGGAGAGACAGAAGTGGACTCCCCACTGAGCAGGGAGCCCAATGTGGGGCTCGATCCCGGGACCCTGGGATCATGACCTGAGACAAAGGCAGATGCGTAACCGACTGAGCCCCCCAGGTGCCCCATCTGATCCATTTGGATTTAATTTCTGTATGTGCTATGAGGGATGTGTCCAGTTTCATTCTTTTCGCATGTGGTTTCCAGTTGTCCCTTTACCATTTGTCGAAGGAACTGTTGTTTTCCATTGAATGATCCTAGTCCATTGACCGTAGAGAGATGGGCTGTCTATCTTTCAGGACTCTCAGGTCTGTTCCGTGTGTCTGTACGTCTAGCCTTATGCCAGTACCGCACCGTCTCAATTACTTTAGCTTTATGGTAAATTTTGAAATCAGGACATGTGAGTTCTCCAACTTTAAGATTGTTTTGGTTATTTGCGGTCCCTGGAGATGCCTTTTGAAGTTTAGGATCAGCTTTTCCATTTCTGTAAAAAAAAAAAAAAAAGCCGTTGAAATTTGGGTAGGGATTGTACTGAATCAGGATTGTATTGAATCTGTAGATTGCTTTAGGAAGTATTTCCTTCTTAATGATATTAATTCCTGAGCATTTTATTCTTTTTGATGCTGTTATAAATGGGCTTGTTTTAGGGGTCGTTAACTGCTAGTTTATAGATGTACAACTGATTTTGTAGGGTTTTTTATTTTTTACTTCTTTTTTTTTAATATTTTATTTTTAATGTACTCTCTACACCCAACATGGGGCTCAAACTCACAACCCTGAGATCAACAGTTGGCTTCCGTACCAACTGAGCCAGCCAGGCAGCCCTGATTTTGTGTTTTGATCTCGTATCTTGGAATATTCTATATGTAAACTCCAGTAATCTATGAATAGAGATAGTTTTACTTCTTCCTTTCCGATTTGGATGTCTTTTATTTTCTTTTTCTTGCCTGATTGTTCTGGCTACAACCTCCCGTACAGTGTTGACTAGGAGTGGCGAGATGGGGAAGCTGTTCAGGCTGTCTCCATGATATTAGCTGTGTGTTTTCCATAGATGCCCTTTATCAGGTTGAGGAAGTTCCCCTCCTCGTCCTAATGTGTTGTGTGTTTATACCATGAGAGGTTTGGATTTTGTCAGATGCTCTATCTGTATCAGTCGATGAGTCGATCATGTGGTTTTCCTTCATCCTATTAATAGAGTTGATTTTCCTATGTTGAGCCACCCTTGCATTCAGCCACTGAAACTGGCATCTCTGAGTCCATCAGTTGAATGGGGATGCAGAATAAGGATTTCATATCTTGTTTTTAAAGGTTTTCACTGTTTCTTGAGCAAATCTAAATACATTTTTAAATACCATTGAAGAGATATATCCATTTTCCTCTTCTTATTTTTGTGCCAAAGACTGATAGAAGCATATCGGAGTGAGAGCAGGCCAAAAGATAGCAGAATTGCATACTTAGGACTCTACCAGTGGTAAAGCGGTACCTATGGACAGATAATAGACCAAGCCATGAAACAAAATGTAAAGTGTAAGAAACAGGTCAAGTACATACTAGCACTGAGTATGTAAAGATTACAGGATACAGATCAGGGTTTGACTTTGGGATTCCTGTTTTGTTTCACTGGTCTGTGTATTTGTGCACCAGTACTGTCATCATATTATTAAAAATTTTCTAAAACATGATTTTTAGAAAATTTCTCATTCATATAATGTTCCATACATATTAATGGATGGAAACAGTGTTGAAAAGATAGAATTCTCCCCAGATGAGCTTATTCATTGTTAATAAAAATCCATCTAAATTTTAGTGGTTGACAATTACTGTACTTTAATTCACTTATGAAACTGGTCACGTTCACAGTATTGAGAGGTAAATCAATTAAACATTGGAGGGGGAGAAAGCTGTATACAAGCATGCATATGTTCAGCTTCCCACCGTGTAAACAAAAAAGTAACATGAAATAATTAGAAGAACCTAGAGATAAATATACATCTAAACCTTTGTTGGGAAAAGACTTTCTTATAAGACCAAAAGCAAAGGGAAAAATATTGATAACCATATTAATGAAAGCTTTCTCTGAATTAAAAAAAAATGCCATAAACTCAAATTAAAACACAGTGTCACTGAGGGAAGAATGATACACATTTCCTCAGGAGTTTTACGTATAATCAAACCAGTGTTTAACAGATAGATTACATACATGTCTTCATTCATAATATCTCCATGTTTCCATCTTTGAAAGTTGGCATCGTGCTGTCTGTATTATTGAGTTAAATTCAGAGCATCGGAAGTACAGCCTGTTCTTGTCATCGTGGCATGGTTGACCCTTGACAACGCAGGGGTTAGAGGCACTTACCCACGTAGTGGAAAGTCCACATAACTCGTGATTCCCCAAAAAACTTAGCTACTGATAGTCTCCTGTTGACTGGAAATCCTATCCATAACATAAACAGCTGACTAACACATATTTTGTAGGTCATTTGATTATACGCTGTATCCTTACAGTGAGCTAGCGGAAAGAAGATGTTAAGAAAATCATAAGGAAGAGAAAAGGCATTTACAGTGCTGTATTTATTGGACAAATCCGCATCTCCGCAGACCTGTACAGTCCAAGCCTGCGGTGTTCAAGGGTCACTTGTAGTTCTGTTCTAGGAAGTGCACGGGCATGGCTATGTTGGGTGTACGGGCTGCAGGTACTGAACTGTGGCTCCTACGGCTCATGTAGTTCGTTCTCTGCAAGCCTCTGGTCACAGCGTTTGCATCAGTTGCTCAGTACATAACCTCGTTTTATGTGTTTTTTGTTCAAAGACACTTTATTTAACATGTATTGGAGGGTTTTTTGTTTTTATTATTATTATTAATATTTTTTAAAGATTTTATTTATTTGAGAGAGACAGATCACGAGCAAGGGGAGGAGCAAAGGGAGAGTGAGAAGCAGGTTCTCCGCTGAGCAGGGAGCCAGACCTGGGGCTCGACCCCATGACCCTGCGATCATGACCTGAGCTGAAGACAGATGCTTAATGCTTTACCCACTGAGACACCAGGGTGCTGCAATTTCATACATATTGTTGGTTCATTCACACTGAGCTCAGGGCCGTCAAGCACTGTAACTCATGCCTGAAATGCAGCTGATCTAACACAACGGTTTTCTCCGTGAGACTCAGCGTAGCCTTCTGGCACTTGACGCTAGAGGCGACTTCAGCACTGTGCTCTGTGCTCGGGCCATCCCGAAACAAAGTCACCAGCCAAGAGCACAAAATGCAAACAACATGGCAATAAAGAAACCCTGAACGGGAGGACACTTGTTTACAGTATGGGCTGAAGCAGTGGTCAGACTTGGCTGGGAACGTGCAGAGATTTTGCCGCTCTACCCTAGGCCTTGTGTGTTGATTACAAAGAAACTTCAAGTGTGCAGATGCACAAGTACAAACCCACCAGTATTGAGGAACTAGAAGTGCTTTTTTTTCCTCTTTATTTTAGGTTTAGGTCTGACTTCCCAATGTATTTTCTAGTGTGCTGATCATCAGTATTTTAAAGTTGTGTTTTGTTTACCATTTAGGTTAAGTTAAAATACAAATACAAAGCAAGAATCTTTCTGGAAGAAAGCCTTTCGTTCGGAGTCCTGGGGGAGCATGGTCGAGGAGTCACTGAACATTTCGGGATCAGTGTAAGTTCTCTTTGTCTGGGACATTTCCTCATACAGAAAACACGCGGTCCCATCCTGCTGGACACGTTTCTTGGGCACAAGAGGCGCTCCTCCTCAGTGTGCAGGGTCATGCAGCTTTGAGGTCTGTCTCTTCGCCGAGCCCATAGAGGGTCAGGTCAGCCAAACCCCAGAATCCATAAACTCACAGTGGCTGCTTACAAAATTGTGGTCTGTTTCCTCAGTAGCATCTGATTCTGGCTTTCAGTGTGTCTTCTCTAAAACGCGTTTTTCTTAAAATCAATAAGAATTCCCCTAAAGTAGTCCTTCAGAAAATACCATGATGGCAGTGAAAGGATATACTCTCTAGTATATCTAGTATATTTGTAATTCTGAATCCTCTGTTATTTCCGTGTACGGATGTTAGATCGTCATGACTTCTGGAGAGAGAGAGTCAGAAACTGCTGGCACAGATTATGTGGAGCCTTGAGGCTGCAGGCAGCTGGAGTGAGTTGGTCATGTGTTCTCTTGCTGATGGGAAATGAGCCCCAACTGCCCGCAGTCGTAATGGTCGGTGCCCCTGGAATCTCAGGGGCAGGCAAACTCAGACAACGTCAGCCTGTCTGCAGGGCCTGTCTTCACCCACCACTGTGTGACCTGTTGCGTTGAAGGAACTTCCCTGCAAATCCTATCCATAAAAGTTTTGCAACCTATGTTAAAAAGTTGAACTAAAGAACATGAAAATCACCTTAGATTATCTACATCCCACCACCGATATGGTCCAGAGAAAAATGGAGAGCAGAATGAATATCACACAAAGTTAGACTGACACATACTCCTCAAAGACAGACTGACATTTGGTGATTAAATGCAGAAGAAAAGTGCAGAATCTATGGACCTTATTTGGATCCTGATTCCAGCAAATACTGCAGAAAACAAGCTTTGTGAGACAGGTATTTGAACACCGAATATTTGACAATAGTAAGAAATTTTTCATTTTTTAGGTATGATGATAGTTTCGTGATTATGTTTTTGAAAGGGTCCATATCCTTTAGAAATGCACACCGAAATATTTATAGACGGAACCATATGAAGTTTGGGATTTGCTCCAAAGAAATAATGAGGGCAGCTGATAATTACTGAATCTGGTGATGAGAATTGTTTACTCTATCCTCTCTACTTTTCTATGTGACGGAAATTTTTGATAATAAAAGGTTTTTTAAAAAGAATGCACAGATTTCCTCGTTGGGTCTGTGGACCATTTAGAAACCCCCAGGTGTGCTTGGACCACTTGTCACCACGGCCATCACTGAGTGATTTTGAATGGCTGCTGTGTGCCCAGGGTGCCCCTTGGTGCTGGTGCGGAAGGTGAGGGTCAGCAGAGCACTGAGTTGAGAAGATGGTCAGGACTCAGAAGCCCACAGGGCACAGAGTAATTGATTTTATTTTTGAAAAGTTGAAAGGTAAATTGAATGTAAGGATAAAATGCTCAAAATTCTGATGGATTTGTTTGAATTATCTCCAGTACTTTCTGGAGGAAGGCTAGCTGGACCGCTTTATTTTGTACCTCTGAATATTTTCAGTATGAAGCAGTTTTGGATTTCATCTTCTTTTAATTTCTCTCTCCGGCCACTGTGAATAAATTGTGCGTGCATGGTGAAATGGCCAAAAAGTGTAAAGTGAGACCCTTTCAGAGGTGCACTTCACAACATTCGTCCTTGTAGTGATAAATTTTGTAAGGTCTATCCTTTGTTTGCAGGTGGGTAGTTTGTTTGAACCGAGATGTTGACGTGATCAGTGCTGAAATTTTGTCTGCAGGCTTGACGTTGGTCTTTAATTTTTCTTTAAGTTGAGGAATAACTACTACTCTTCCACTTTTTTGGCAGATTGATGATATTGACCTTATCAGTGCCAACATGGAGAATTCCCTCGCTTCTATTGGAGGTTTCTGCTGTGGCAGATCTTTTGTGATTGATCATCAGGTGGGTTCATTTTAAAAAGCAAAAACAGAAACTGAAACTAGTTGTTGCACTGGTCATGGTAAGAAGTTACTCAGCATGTAATTTCCAATCACAGAATTTCATTCTGACTTAGTTTACCACAATTTTTATTTAAAAGTTGATTTGTTAGAATCACTCAGAATATTTACATTTGAAATTATCTCTTTTTTTAAAATGTCTTATTTGTGTTACAAGTGTAACTTGTGTGCGTGCGTGGATCTTAGCACCTTACCGTTTGTATACACCATTCGGAGATGGTGCAGGTCTGGTGCCTTTAGGTTTTTTAGCCAAAAAAAAGAAGCATATCTATGTCTTTAACTTGTTCGTTTCTTCTCAGCGACTTTCCGGCCAGGGGTACTGCTTTTCAGCCTCGCTACCCCCGCTGTTGGCTGCCGCCGCGATCGAGGCTCTCAATATCATGGAGGAGAATCCAGGTATAATCTTCTGAACCCAGGACACTGGGCATTGCAGGTGATGTCAGCCAGGCTGCTGGCGTGCTTTTGGAGAAATTAGCTAGAGGGAAAGTGTTTACCACACGGAGCTGTGCCTCTGAATGACGTTACCTGGCATTTATAGGGAGAACGGCAGTGAAGACATCATCCTGCCTCAGGAATTCAGTGTAGAGCTTCTCTGCCGCCCAGGAGACGAGCCAAAGCCAGAGTGGGGCTGGCTCTGAGGATGGGCGGCAGTGCCAGGAGGAGGAGTCAGCTCTGGGCTAGCTGTCATTGGAGAAGTTAGCTGAAGTGTGCTGCTGATTCTTGGTACATATAATTTATAGCTTATCTGGTTTTTTCCCTTCAGCCTTTGACTCATGAGTTGGTACTAAAGCCAAACCCGGTTACCAACCGTTAAAGCTTCCTTAATGGGCCAGTTTGACTAAATTTCAAATGTGCCTTTAGGCTCCGATAGCACTCCTCACAAAGCCTAAAACAGAAATGAAAAGCAAGACTTACCTGGTATTTCTAAATTTAGAATTTTTAAAATTTCTAAATTCTTAACGGTTTTAGTTCCGAGAATCAGGAAACGTGAATGTTTCTGGGTGCACATTCATAAGCTTGCTTCTCAGAAGGCCTGGTGCTCCTGCCTTTTGCTAAGCTATTTTAGTTTTTTAATTTTCCGTGAATAAAGGGTGTAGATATCAAGGAAAAGATAGTAAGCATTACTACAGTGTTTATCTTTTACCAAATTGTTAAGGGTCCAGAAAGAAGTGATATATTTGTACCCTTTTATTAGCCAGATTGTTTGTAGAACAAGAGCCATTGTTTTGTTGTGAGAAACCTCCTTCCAGATTTTGCCGATACTGGGTGAGGAGCTGCCGGGACACGTGTGCCGACAACCAGGGTTTGGGCCTTCAGAAGTGTTCCTGTCTGTGTGCTAGTAGTCTGTAGGAGGGTTTGCGGCATTTTAAATTGATGAACTTGAACTTTAAAAATCTTTAAAAATATTTTTAGATTAGTAATATCAGATCTTGTAGATATACTATCAAGTGCATTTTTCTTTCATGCAGGTATTTTTTCAGTTTTGAAGGAAAAGTGCAAACGAATTCATAAAGCTTTACAAGGGTAAGTTTTCTATATTTTCAACCAACTTAAAGTCTATCTGTACCACATTTAAACAACTAGTAAAAAATTTTGAATGTCATCTCCTTGGTTTTGAGTATATTTAATAGGCTTAGATCAGTTCAACTAAATTACAACTAAGAAAGGAGAAACTCCATTCAGTCAGATCTGTCTGTGGGCTTGAAGCCAGAACATCCATTTTGTGGTTGCAGAACCATGACTTTGTTTTGCTAAAAAGGATACACGCTCACTAATATTATAGCGGTACATACAGTACAAAGATGAAAATAAATGGGGCGCCTGAGTGGCTCAGTGGGTTAAGCCTCTGCCTTCGGCTCAGGTCATGATCTCAGGGTCCTGGGGTCCAGCCCCGCATCGGGCTCTCTGCTCAGCAGGGAGCCTGCTTCCCCCCCTCTCTGCCTGCCTCACTGCCTACTTGTGATCTCTCTTTCTCTGTCAAATAAATAAATAAAATCTTTTTATTAATAAATAAATAACTACCAAACATGCTACCACCAGAAATAACTCAGGTAGACATGGGAGAATCTCCCCACATCTGTACAGATAAAATGATATCATTATATGCTGTGGAATTAGTTGACAGCGGATTCGTACTGGCCATAATTTTTAGAAAATAGTTACTAAGTTTTATTTTAGATTAATAAAAGAAAAACAGGTGAAAATGAAATGAACCCTAGGAGTTTTTACTTGTGTTTGTCTTAACTACACAAGACAAGCTCTTTAAGATTTCTCTGGAATGGAGGAAAAATTCAGGTTGGTGACACCTTCAGGCAGATTCCTGGTCTTAGAGAAAATGATCTCACGTTGCCCGAGGTATTTCCTTTTGCCTTTCCTAAGGTGGAAACATGTCTTTTCAATCATGAAAGTCCGACCTATTGACAGATGTGGAAACTCAAAACTTCTCTAAAGGACAAGGACAGTGAGTAAATGAGCAGATCACAGCTGTTCCAGATAAAGTAGGGGCAGAAATAATTAAAGTTCTGGGTGTGTCTACATGATAGTAACAAAAGTTCTTCTTGCATGATTTATGGTTAGCAGGTATTATTTGTGTTGGTTCCAGTTACTTTGGTTTATACAATATTAATATGCCAACACAGTACAGCATGTTCGAGTCACTGTAAATTCAGGAACACTCGGGTGCCCTTCATTCTGTCTAGTGGTATCATTGTGTACATCTTGTAAACCCAGCCCTCCACCTTCCCCACTCTTTCCCACCTTTCTCTCCTGCCAGGTCTCCAGCGCCCTGTCTGTACTCCACACCCTGTCGGCAGACAGCCCGGCTTCACTGCTTTCACTCAGACTCCCTCATCTTCTCTCACAAATCTGTACATACACAGGCATCCGAGCCAGGCTTCTGTCAAGTTACAGCTGAAGAAATTGTCTCCTGCTGTCATAGCTCTTCCTCCTCAAGGGCCCAGCACCTTTGGCTGTCCCCTCTCTTTTGTCACCCTTTCTGGAGTCATTTGATTAGCATTGAGTACACTCCACCCTCTTGCCTCTTACCCTCGAAGACCCCACCTTCTCCTCCAGCTGCTAGCCGGTCGTCACTTCTCCCTGTAGCTTGTCTTCTCTGGAATTTGTGCCTGGTCCTCACGGTCTGATATCCAGCAGTCTTTCCAAACTCCTTCTACTGGTTTGTTTCGTTCTGTTTATGATGATGTATATAAAGTCCTATGGTGGGGCGCCTGTATGGCTCAGTGGGTTAAGCCTCTGCCTTCGGCTCGGGTCATGATCTCAGGGTCCTGGGATCGAGCCCCGCATCGGGCTCTCTGCTCAGCAGGGAGGCTGCTTCCCCCTCTCTCTCTCTGCCTGCCTCTCTGCCTGCTTGTGATCTCTCTCTCTCTCATAAATAAATAAAAATTAAAAAAAAAAAAAAAAGTCCTATGGTTCTCTCTTCCTTCCAGATTCTTAGACATCTTAATTTTTTTTCTTCTCTTATTGCATTGGTGTAGGTCGCTAACACACTATTGACATCTTCTGTTATAGTAGTGATACACCTATCATTCATGGTATAAAAATTTCAGTAAGTATAAAATATCATACTGTAACTTTTCTGTAGGTAGTATTTATCAAATTATTCCTAGATTTGGAGGCTTTTTAAAAAATCGTAGATTTGTCTTATGCTGAATTACGTTGTTATAATTTTTCTGATGTTATACCATGCTTGCCTTCTGGAGTAAATCCCTATTTGATTACAGTATATTTTTGTGCACTGTTCTGCAGCCTAGCTTATTGAGAGGTCCTCATAGGATTCATTACATTTGAGGAAAGGAGACACAAATTAAAGTGCTCATTGGTGGTTTTAAAAGCAGTTGAAGTTGGCTTCCGGCATCTCGCATGATGCTTGACACACAGTAGTGATTCAGTAAAGCTTGGTCAGTCCTAAGTGTGCTTACGGAGTCAAATGTGCTACGAAGTGCTTTTCGTGCTAATCTCATTCTAAGGGAAAAGCAAAGCTTTCTAAGTGAAGCTAGCTAAACAGAGGCGATCTAAAATGTTTAGCTCAGGGGCACCTGGGGGGCTCAGTCAGTTAAGCATCTGCCTGCAGCTCAGGTCATGATCCCAGGGTCCTGGGATCAAGCCCCGAATCCCTGCTGAGCAGGGAGCCTGCTTCTCCCCCTCCCTCTGCGCCGCCTCCTGCTTGTGCGCGTACACGCGCTCTCTCTCAAGTAAATAAATAAAAGCTTTTTTTTAATTTAAAAAAAATTTAAAAATGCTTAGCTCAGTTTTAAATAGTCATATGTCACCATTTGTAGCCTAGGAGCCTAGGAGATGAGTCAAAAATCAAACTATTACTAGTATTGGATAAAAATGAACTTTAAATGAACCTGAGCTGCAGTTCTCTTGACAACTGTAATAAACACTGAAAATAACAGGATTTCACCCCTAAGGAAATCTCTCTCCCTCCCTGAGAAGCTACAGATGTGTGGGCTGTTAAATCCTAAGAAAGATGAAAATAGTAATAATTCAAGTAAAACTTAACAGAAAACGTGCAAATAAGAAGGGAACTGTATAATCTAAACATACTTCTGATGGTCAGAATGCAATGTTTTTTAATATCAGAATTCATCCCTATAATTTATGAAAGACGAGATACAATTAAAGACTGAGATGATGAACAAGGGCACATTATCAATAGTAGGTAGTCATGAAGGAAACAGTAATAGGAGACAAGGGTGTAGACGCTTCCCTAGAGGAGTGATTGGGGAAGGAGGTGGTCCTCAGGCTGGGACCTGGGTTCCTGGCCATCTGCAGAGCACAGGGAGAGGGGCCGAGGAGGAGCGGCCTGCAGGTGTGAGCCAGGGGTGTCCGCCGGGACGGGGAGTCGCCTTCCCAGCCACACTCCCAGAGCGGCCCCGCGGGCAGATCTAGACTGGCAAGCCTGGCCAAGAGCATGGATTTCAGCTGTCTCTCTCGGGGCAGGAGCCGCCACGTGCTGCCTCCTGGAAGAGCCACAGGCTGCTGTCTCATTCGTTAATGCAGACATCGGACAGCCGCTTAGATGTGGGACATCCTTGTGCCTAGAAGGGACTTAACGCTTGCGTGTGTTTCCTTTCAGCATTTCTGGGTTAAAAGTGGTGGGGGAGTCCCTTTCTCCAGCGTTTCACCTACAGTTAACAGACAGCACGGGCTCTCGAGAAAAAGATGTTAAACTACTTCAGGAGATTGTAAACCATGTAAGTATGTAGTTCTTCTACCCTGAACCCCACAGCGTTTAAACGTCTAAATGGTTAGCCTTCCATTCGCTTACCGTATCCAGAGCCAGGCTTTCATACGCGTGGGGGGTGGTGGCATCGTGAGTCACGATGATCCCGCAGAGCTCTGCACAGCTGTCTGGGCTGAGCCCCCAGCATAGCCCAGACACCGGTCAGAACGGTCTTGTAACCAGAAAGGAGGACAGACCACTCGCTCCTTTACCAGGCCTAATTCGGAGGTTGATTTAAATATCTTTATCTCCTGAAAGTGATTTTACTGCTAATAGTAACTTAGTTCTTGACTGAGAAACGCCTCTCTGGGGGAGACCACGGGCCCTTCTGCGCTCAGCAGAGCCGTGTTCCTGGAGCGAGTTCCTGCCGCGAGAGCGAGCGTGCTGGGGAGGCCCTGCCTGACTTGACCCTTCCGTGCAGCCGGCATGCGTCTGCAGATGCCAGCAGGCTCCATCCTGCCTCCCTGTCCTGCTCGTCCTGACTCCCAGGCCGAGCCACCAGGCGTCAGGGTGACAGCTGTCCTCTGCCGCGTGCCTTTGCCCGGCTGTGGCCATGGGGTCAGGCCTCTGTCCCTGGTCACGTGGCTGCTCACTCCGGAGACCAAGGGTGACGCCAGCCTCTGCCTCTCAGCTCGCTTCAGCTGTCCTGCGTCCTGCTGTGTAAACTACATCGCCTGGAAGGACGGGTCCTGGAGAGCTTCATGCAGGCCTCCTGGAGTCGGTCATCTTATAAAACAAAACCAAACACAGAGTCTGAGACTCCTAACTAAGGAAATGTGTGAGATCGTGAGCAGTCAGGCTGCAGCGACTCCCGCCTTCCGCATGCAGAGATGCCTCAGGTGTCCCCTTGGGTTCAGCTCTGCAAGCGTGAAAAAAGACAAGACTCCCTCTCAAGAGACGAAACATCCCAGAGGCACCTTTTACCACGTCGGCCCTTGTACTGCGATGTCGCAGGAGTGTATACAGACGTAAAAGAAAGTGCAGCATCCTTGTGCTTAGATGTAGCACCCAAGCCGTTTATAAATTAAATGCAAGCTAAATGGACACAGCAGTAAAAGAGCTGTCACGTAAAAGAGTGACAGTAAAAGAGTGTCAGTAAAAGAGTGACAGGCGAGCTTGTGCACGAAGCACATTGCCTGCTGCAGGGCCGGACACGGACTTCTGCAGAGCAGCCCCTGGGAGCCGCAGGCCGCATCACCGCAGTCTCCTTCGCCCGCCTCCTGCCCCCCTCGGGACAGCTCTCTGTATCTGCTCCAGGCCGCGGGGCCTGGGCCGTCCCTGCTCCCGGGGCGCTCATTCCACGTGAGAGTCCCCTCGGTCCTTCCCTCAAGAGACCCCAGCCCTGGGGTCCTCCTTCCACTTGTGCCAGAGATGCTGCAGAGGGCGAGGGAGAGAAGCATCGGATACGCAGGCCAGATTCGTGAGGCTTATCCTCAGAACAGAAGAGAGGGCGAGAGTCTGCACAACTCACAGAGGCCAGACTCCGTCTGAGGCCCCAGCCAGGCCAGATGTCTCCAGGAAATCCTCCTGAGAGCTGAAGCCGGGAGCACGGCCTCTGGGGAGGGACAAAATACAGTCTGGAAACTGCATTTGTGCAAAAAGAAAGAGAGCTCTCCCGGTGTCCTTGCGTCGTCCTCCTGAGCTCTGCTCTGCTGCCTGGTCGGGCTGGAGAGAGGAGACGCGCACGTGAGCTTTGCAGGACGCGGAGCCCTTACCAGGTGCCAGTTGAGTGGCTTGACGAGACCCTGTTTTTACAAACCGAGGATGGTTTATGTTTCTTAGCTGGCCAGGGTTCGGAGCGGAGCCCGTGCAGATGTTTCCGGGGGGGGGGAGGGTGAGCTCCACGCCCACTCTGGCTGTAGCGTCAGTAAGCGTCTGCTGGCTGGCCTGCTGGGCTTTCCGTCGGGGGTGTAGCAGCGGGAAGCCGTCCTGGCGGCGGACGGCGGGGCCCCCTTCGGGCCGACACCCTCACTGCCTGGCCCTGGGGATGCTTGTTCCTTCATCAGCCCCTGGGCCCTGACTGCTGCTTTTTAAATATAAGGTGCAGACCAAAATGCCCCCTTTTAAAATGCTAGTCAAGCGATTTCAAGTTCACTCTCGAGGTTGTACACCCACCTCCTTCCGTTCTGTTTTCATCACCCGGAAAGAAACGCCCATAAACCATGACTTCAAGCTGATTTTTATACTTTCTTTACTGAAAGTACCGACAGGTGGTCAAGGTATGGAAAAGCATGCAAGCAGCGGGTGCCAGCAGACTTGTCGCCTGGTGGCACCCGCCCGGAGGCAGGCCGCGGCCTGAGTGGGATTGCCGGCATTTGATGTGTGGCTGGTGTGTCAGATCGGCCGCCCGCTGTCACCACGAAGTCCAACTTCCCGTCGGTGTCCAGGGCTTTGCTGGCACCGCGTCCCCGTGTCCTACGTCTGCTGTGTGCCATGGACACTCCTGGCCACCTGTGGCTACTTAATGCAGTAAGATTGGAAGGAGTCATCGGGGCACTGGCCCCGTCACAGGGCTGCAGTCACCCGGCTGGCACGGTGCCCGGGGCGGTGCAGAGCGGAGGCCACCGTGGGGCGGTCATGCCGCTCGGGGCTGCTCGCGCCGCTCGGGGTTGCTCGCGGCGGGGTCCTGGTTATAACTGCGAGGACGAGTTAGCGCTGTGGCGACGGGTGGCGTTTCGGAGCGCCCTCCGGTTGTAGCAAGCGCGGTGCCCACGGCCCGGCATGCGAACGTGTCCCTCTTCTCCATACAGTGCATGGACAGAAGCATCGCGCTCACCCAGGCCCGCTACCTCGAGAAGGAAGAGAAGTGCCTCCCTCCGCCAAGGTTGGTGGATGTCACAGTGTGACCTGACCTGTCTTTTCTGCTTTCAGAGCTCTGTGTGAAACGTGTTCTGTCCTGAAAACGTTCGAAAGGCTCTCACAGGATCCGGAAGGATGTACACTGTACTTAGTACGTCAGCTGGATTCTGTTCTCAAACTGGCCGTTTCTTAATTGTTAACCGTAAAGCCCCCCCCTCCCCAGGACTCACCGGGGTTAACTCACCGGGGTTAACTCCCAGTTAACCCGGGCGTGTGAGACTCCAGGACTGAGCTGGGACAGCCGGACTTCTGATCCGCAGAGGATCAGACCCTAAGCTGCACGCGCTGTGCCGGCCCGTCCTCATGGGGGCCGTCCTGCAGGAGGGGCACGTCCGGATGGTGGTCTGGACCCCACTGCTGGCGGCAGCGCTGTGTGGCACTTGAGCTGGCAAGCACGTATAAACACCGGGGGGGGACAGAGCAGCAGTGGGGAAGATCTAGAGAGGTTCAAGAAGCCGCACGTGGGAGGAGAGCACTTGGACTCGTGGTTTGAGACGGTGCTCACCCATCAGCACTTCAGGTGTCCTCAGAGAAGAAGACACCAGAGCACGAAGTGCTCGGGGTCACAGCACAAGGTCAGCGAGGTCAGAGGAGGAGGGCGTGATGCACTCCGGCCTGGGAGGGGCTCAGGCTGCCAAGAGCAGGCGATGCTCAGGCCTCAAGTATGTCTGACAGACCGGTGGGTACCACCTTCTAGCAGGGCGTGCAGTGGTGTGGAGACGCTCCCGTGCGTCGGGGGAGCCAGAGCACCAGCTTGAGAGGGATGAGCGAGAGAGAGGGCCCTGGAGAGGGGAAGGCGACTCTGGAGTCCCGAGCACTGTGCAGACGTGGAGGGCCAGAACGCCGGCGGCTCGGAGGTGCCCCAGAGGGCCTGCCCTCTCATGTGCGATCGCACCCAGGCAGAGCTGTGATGCTGTGATTCAGGGGCACAGGGGCCACACCGGCTTTGTGCCCTCGGGGCTGCCTGCCCGGCACTGCTCAGTGCCCGTGTCCGAATGGACACCGTGGGTCATACGATGTCTGCAGAGGGAGGTGGAGGAGGGGAGGTAGAGCTGCCCTGTCACACCGGTCGTTTCGGTCTTTAGTTTCCTGGAAACGTAAACATTTCTGCCTTGCCTCTGGGTATTACAGAGCTTCCACACGACTTACTGAATCGCGCGGGCGTGCACTCTCTCCCTGCTGTGAGCAGTGCCGAATGCCGGCTCCGGCCCGGGTGGCCCGGAGCAGGAGACGATGGAAAGGGCGGGGTTCCCGGCTCAGTCGTGGGGGACAGGCAGACTTCTGGAACGGCCCGTCCGTCCGTGTCCAGGCTCTTGGGTCGGAGGGTCCCTGCCACGACCGCCGGGCGGTGAGGAAGTGGCTGTAGTAGGCCCGCTGACGGGTGTGCCATGTTCCGGTAGAACTTGACCGGCAGAAGCAGGTGCCGCAGACTCTCCTTGACAATTCTGTGTCGTTGTTTCTCAGCATCAGGGTTGTGGTCACAGTGGAGCAAACCGACGAAGAGCTGGAGAGCGCCGCGCGCACGATCAAGGAGGCGGCCCAGGCCGTGCTGCTTTAGGCCGCGTCCTCGGGCCTGGCGGGCAGCCGTCCCTGCCTGGTGACCCGGGCGGGGCCTGCAGGTGCTGCAGGGGTGGCCGCCGGGCGCGGGGGCAGACCTGGCGCCCGACCTCGAGGAGGATGCCGGTTAGTTTTAAAAAGAAAACACATCTGAAAGCCCAGGAACTGATGTTTTTGAGAAGAGAACTAATGACAACATATAACTGGTATTTGAATTGTGTTATTTAGCACTATTTCAATGTTTTACTATACTAGTGTTTTATATTCTTTTTGTCGTTGTTTAAAAATGGAGCTTCAGTGTCTCTTCTAGTTTAGTTTAGTAACGACCTAGTCTAGTCTAGATCTAGTCTAGTTTAGCAACGACCGTGCAAGCACTCCTTAGCGTTTCCTAAAACGGCGTCTCTGCAGCCGTCGCGCTCGGGGGAGCACCTGTCCTGCTAGGACACAAACCCTGTTCTCCGGGGTCTAACCCAACCGCTTCTTTTTCAGCCTTCGTCCTGCACAGCTCAGTGGTGGCTAATATATAAGGAAACACTCTGTGCGGTTATGATAAATTTTTCATTGTAATATATTTGAATCCTGCAATTTTTATATACACTAAATATTGATGTTACAGCATTTCTAATAGCTAATCTTAGCATCCCTAACCAGGGAATGAGTAGTCATTGTATTTCCCAAGTGATCAATAATTTAAATCAAATACTGCTTTATTTTAATATAATTGACCTTCACATTTATTATGTGTTGACTTCTAATCTGTTTTAGGAAGAGGGTTACCGTGATGTTCCTAGAGTAGAAATCATGTCCTTGATATATGAGAATATCCTGAGTGTATCCCTTTTTTGTGGAGTGGGTTTGCCTGAGGACATAGAACTACAGTCTTTTTCTAAGCTAAGGAAAATTACTTTTCCTTTTAGCTTATAAATTTCAAATATCTAAAAATGTGAATGCACTAAAAATAAAGTTTTTAAGCTATACTTTAGCTATCTGTTTTTTCTTTAGCAAACCAGTTTCGGTGGTGTAAATGTTTGTGCTGGGTGCCACGAGGTAGTATGTAAATACTACACCATTGTTTCTTGTCTTAATAAAGGTAAAGGAATAAAATTGTTTTAAAAAAATGTATAAGAATGCCATTTTTATAGTCTGTTCATATTAACAAATGGTCTTCAGCGTCTTTTTAAATAACATATTTTTTAACGTTTAGTTTCTATTTTGCTTGAGGTATTTCGTACATCTGTGCCTTGTGATTGCTGCTGCTTTAAAGGATATAGTACTCTCTTTGGGGGATGACTCTTTTTGGTTTATTTTTTAATGTAATAAACCTACATTCCTGATAATCAATCTATTTGCATGTGTAATATATCCAACAGAATAGTCTCTGGATTTTAACTTTTCTCATACGTAGGGTAGTGTTCTTGGTGTCTGTTTAGAAAATACTAATTAAATATCGTAGTGCCTTTCTTCAGTGGGTAGCGTCTGGAGTCTCTGGGTTCCTACTGGTTGAGCCTGGGCCACTCTGAGCTGTTGCTGTCATTGGCAGATGGTGATGGCAACTTTTCAGCTATTTTTATAATATTTTCTGAGTCACCATTCCAACATCTAGATAGTCATTGCTACGTCTTAACCATGACAGAAGCTCCTGGGAAGGTGGTGGAAACAACACATGGTGGTTTAACTTCAGCCCTTGGGAAATCAGCATTTTGAACAAAAAAAACAAAACTAAAGTCTTTTCTATTAAAACTACACAGTGACCAACATCCAGTTATATACACCACAAAAAATATATGCTAGGAGCAACAAAGCTGTATAAAACTGAGGCAGAATGCTGAGAGAAAACTCTCAAGTCCGAAGCAAGGCACACATTTCTTTGAGAAACAGTGAAAAGGTTCTGGAGGGCTCTGTCCGTGACCTGGCTGGGGCAAGCAGCGCGGAAGCCGTTGGGGGACCATTTGCAGTCGGCACAGGAGCCCACGGGGCGGGAAGAGCCAACTGCTCCCCTTCTGTCGTCTACAGCTAGGTTCCAGCTCAGGAAATGTGGGGCCCTGGACAAGTTGGGACAGAAAAGAGAGCAGTATTGCAAAGCTAGAACTCCACAAACGGGACCATATGCATTTGTTTATGCACCACTGAAATGTAATATGCCAGTTGTAGGGTGCATTTCAATAACATAATATGTGTGGAAAAGGTGCATCTTTAAATCTATGAAACAAGACAAGAATCATCGAATGTTGCAGGCCTGACGCCCTCTTTCCCTGTGGACGTAAAACCTTACTGTGCTGGGAGACAGAACGTGTGAGGACCATTATGGCCAAGTACATCTCAGTTATCTCTGTCTTCCCCAAACACTGTCCTTATGAGGACATCAGATAAAATCATTCGTAACACACACCTCCAGTGTGGGTTATGCCGTAGAGAATACCTAAACTTCACGTGCTTATCTAGTGCCTCGTGAAGAGGAAGAGGGACTAGGAGGTTCAGTGATGGTGGAACACACATAAAATAAAGTCATCTCTGAAAAGCAACACACAAAGCAAAACAAGTGGGTCAACATTGTCAAGAGATTTGAAGGGAAAAGAAATGTGAATCAAGTATCCAGAAAAGCAGTCTTTCAGGTAAGGAGTTGGTAGAAAACAATTTAAAGTTAGAGCTCAATACTGTGTTCATAAGCCCTTCCTGAGGACTCTGCTAGGGGACGCTCCATCTGATCAAAAAATAACCGGGGAAATTAGAATTAAAATAGTAAGCTGAAAAATATTTAACACAAAAGAAAGCAATAAAGAAGAACAGAAGTACAAGAATCAATATGAAACAAAAAGCAAAACCCCAACCAACCACATAGATAATTGCATTAGAACGTAAATGGACAAAACATTTCATCCAAAAGGCTGAGGTTGGCAGACCAAATCAAAAACAAAACAAAACAAAAATCAGACTATGCTGAGATACACTTCACGTTCAAGGACCCAAAGTAGAAAGTCAGGAGGTGAAAAATGAGTTATGCAATCAAGAACTGTAAGAGAGCTGGAGTGACCCGTATCAGTACTGGAAAAATAATGGGCTTTTAAGAGAAGAAATACAAATAGAGACATTTTGGAATGATAAAAAGTGTCAATGCATAGTGAAAATACAACAGAGGTATGTATGCTCCCAAACAGTCCTAAAATACCTAAAGCAAACCTAGCATAATTGAAAGAATAGATAATTTAACAGTAATAGTTGGAGATTTGAAAAAGCATAACTGATAGAACAACCAGCAAGAAAATTAGGACATGAAGGCCTGAACAGCAGTATGAACCAACTTGAGCAAACCTACCTACATTTGTACAACATTCAACTCAGAAACTCCAGAACTCATAGTCTTTTCAATTGCACATGAAAGCCTTTGGGATAAACCACATGCTGGGCTGTGAAACAAGTCTCAATAAATTTAAAAGGATTGAAATCATAAAATAGTATATGTTCTTTGTCCGCGACACAATCGAAGTCAGAGATTCTCAAAAGAAAACTGGAAAAACCGCAACTATCTAAATAACTCCTGGATCAAATAATCACAAAGGAGGCTTCTTAAATCTTCTGAACTGATTAAAGGTAACAAAATTTATGGGCCACAGCTAAAGCAGTGGTTAGAAGGAAATTTGTAGCTTTAAATGCCTGTATTAGAAAAGAAGAAAAGGTTTCTAATCAATAACCTAAGCTTCTAAAAAACAACAACGACAACAAAATAACCTAAGCTTCTCCCCTAAGACACTGGAAAAAGAAGGGCAAATGAGGCCTGAAGGGAGGAAATAAAGAATAGAGAGGAAATAAAATAGAAAACAAAAAAATAGAGGAAATCAATGAAGCTATTGACAAACCCTTGCTGGATTGGCCAAGAAAGTAACAGAGAAGACACAAGTTACCAAAATCGGGATCTAGAGGGACAATATCACTACCATTCCCACAGAAATTAAAAAGGTTATAGGTGAATATCACAAGTTTATGCCAGCAAATTAGACAATGTGAATGAATTTCAAGGAAGACACAGATTAACAAATTCTATAAGAACTAAAAATCTGAATAAAAGTATTAAATACATTGAATTAGTAATTTCAGAGCTTCTCACAAAAATGTCCAAATCCAGATGGCTTTACTAGTAAATTCTATCAAATGTTTAAAAAACAAGTAATACCAGTCACTCACAAATTTATTTCAGAAAAAATGGAGGAGATGGGAACATCTCTCAGTTCATTCTATTTGATATCTGTGATAACAAAGCCAGACAAGTTACAAGAAAAGAAAACTACATATAATTTCCCTCCTGAACACGGACACAAAAAGCCCTAACTTCTAGTCACAGTTTTACTAGAGAATCTAGCCTGTGCAATAAGGAGGGGGGAAAAAGGAATTCGACTGGAAAAAAGGAAGTAAATTTATTTGCAGATGACACTATATGTGAAACTCTTAAGGCATTGATTAAAGAACTATAGTAATAAATGTGTTTAACAAGATCAGAAGATACCAGACCGATACATAAAAATTAATTGTATTTCTGTATATTAGCAACAATCTGAAATTAAAATAAGGAAACAATTCCATAAATAATAGCATTAAAATAGATAAGTGAATTTAACAATAGGTATGACTTGTACACCAAAAAGTATAAAAAGTATAGAATATTGCTATGAGAAATTAAAGATTTAAATAATTGGAGAGATATTCCATGTTCATAGATTGGGAGATTTCCCACATTGATTTATAGATTCAATGCAGTCCTTATCAAAATTCAAGCAGATTTTATACAGAAATCAACAAGCTGATCCTAAAATTTATATGAAAATAGAGACCTATAGTAGCCAAAGCAATTATTAAAAAGAAGAATAAAGTTGAAGGATTTACACTACCTGATTTTGAAATTTACCATGATACTGCAGTTAGCAAGATAGTATGGTTCTGATACTAGGATATATCAATGGAACAGAGTTGAGGATTCAGAAATAAACCCTTACGTTTATGGTCAGTTGATTTTCAGCAGTGTCAAAGTCCTGATTCCCAGGGAAAAGGATAGTCTTTTCAACAAATGTTGCTGAGAGAATTGAATATTGTAGTAGATCAAATAATGGCCACCCAAAGAATTAAGTCCTGATCCCTGGAACTTGGAGATGTTACCTTATCTGGAAAAAGGGGTCTGTGCAGCTGTGATGAAGTTAAGGATTTTGAGATGAGATTGCCATGGATTACAATGGTGGGCCCTAAACGCCACCACACGTGTCCTTCTAAGGCAAAAGGAGGTGACCCTTAGACACACAGAGATCACCCCAGAGGAGAAGGCCGTGTGAAGATAGGCAGAGGGACACCAACAACCTACCAGAAGCTGCGAGGGGCAAGGAACAGATTCCCCCCAGAGCCATCAGACGGATTGTTGCCTTTATGACACTTTGATTTAAAGTAGACCCTTATGGGGCACCTGGGTGGCTCAGTCAGTTAAGCATCTGGCTCTTGATTTCAGCTCAGGTTGTGATTGCAGGGTTCTGGAGATTGAACCCCATGCTGGGCTTAGAGCCTGCTTCGAACTCTCTCTCTCTCTCTCCCTCTCCCTCTCCCTCTGCACCCCACTCTGCTCTCGAGTGCTCTCTCTCTCTCAAAAAAAGTCGTAAAATGTTTTAAATTTGCTCTTGAAAGGACAGAATGAAGGAAATGAAGACAAGCCACAGGCTGTGAGAAAGTATGTGCAAATCACATATAATCAAGAATGTGCGTCCCATGTACATAAAGAAATTGTAAGAAATCAAAAATACTCCTTTAAAATGGTGGAAAACATTTCACCAAGAGCCGTTTAGTGTCTAAAAAGCTCATGAAAACCTAATCAACATCATCAGTCATTAGAAAAATGCAAATTGAAACTACGAAGATACCACCTCACACCCACTAGGATGAGTATAATAAAAAAGATCATACCAGACTTTGGCAAGATAGAGAAAAAAACGAAAACCTCATACACTGCTGGTGAAAATACTAAGTGGTGCAACTGCTTTGGAAAAACAGTTTGGTAGTATTTTAAGACGTTAACATAACTCCCATATGAGCCGCCAGTTCTGCTCCCAAGAGAAATGAAAACATACACTCACGCAAACACTTGTACCTGAATGTTCCAAGCAGTGTTAGTCACAGTAGACCCATACTGGGATCCATCTAAATGATGAATGAACAAACACAAGGTGGTATATCCATACAGTGGAATGCCATTCAGCAATTAAAAAGAAATAAACTATTAACATGTGTTACAATATACGCGAATCTCAAAAACAAAAACATTCCGCCAAGTGAAGAAAACTCCAAATCACACAAGCTTCTTACGCAAGATCACACTTTCATTGTGCTACTTCTGTTTGTTGATTATATAGAATCCTGAGAATAAGTTTCCATCATTTTGGGACTATTTTTAAATTTTCATTCTCATGCAACGTATTCAGTCTGAGTGACTCTTGAGTGAGATATATACTTTTTGAAAGATGTAGATAGGCTATTTGCACTCAGTTCCTTTTCTTTTAAAATTTAAAAATGTCGGCGCACCTAGGAGGCTCAGTCGGTTAAGCATCCAACTCTTGATCTCAGCTCAAGTCTGATCTCAGGGTCGTGAGTTTGAGTCCTGCATTGGGCTACGTGCTGGGCATGGAGCCTGCTTAAAAAAAGAAAATTAAATTTCAAAATATCAGCAAAGTAAAACATGCACATGGTTAAAAAATCAGATCGTATTGAAGGATCTCCACCCCAACAGTTCCCACGCTGAGCCACGCTCTCAGGAAGCAACCCCGGAAAGCATTTCCCTTCTGTTCCTTCTGGAGAAGAAAACGTTGGTCTAAATAATTTTATGCCCACATTTCCTCATTTATCAACCTTAAGTTATAATTAGGATCTCCCATTTTGAAAATGTTTTGTACATATCCTTTCCCCATTTTTCTATTTGAATGACTCCCCTTCTCTGGTTTATTTCTCTAGGAGCTCCCGGTTTATGCTGGGCAATAACCCCATATGGTGTCATGTAGCTGTATTCTTCAAGATCCGCCATCTGTATCTTAGCTCCGTCATCGGGCGAAGCCTGAATTTTGATGTAACGAGAGCCATCGACCTTTTTTCCTTACAGCTAATGCTTTTGTTTGAGGACTTTTTAGCATTCTTTGCCTGTCTATTGATTTCTAGTCTCTATCTTTCACGTTCAGGACTTTATCTAGAGTCTGGGTCTGGGTCTGGGATTAGGCAGGGGCCCAATTTTATTTTTCTTCTATATTCTGTATTCCCAAGTCGTTCTCTAAACAGTCTGTTGTTTCCCTATTAATTTATATTTATATTTTATCTTCTACTGAGTCTCATACAAACATGTGGGTCATCTCCAAATTGTCATTTTCTCTTGGCCTGTTCATCTGTTCTTGTGTCAGTTTCAGTATGTCTTTATTAAAATATGGCCCTTGGGCACCTGGGGGACTCAGTTAAGTGTCTGACTTCAGCTCAGGTCATGATCTCAGGGTCTTGGGATCGAGCCCAGCATTGGGCTCCTCACTCAGCGGGGAGTCTGCTTGTCCCTCTGCCCCCCCACTTTCTTTCTCAAATAAATAAATAAAATCTTTAAAAAATAAAAAGTAAAATATGGCCCTGTAGCATTTCTCAGTATCTGGCAAAACACAACCACCCTTAGTTTTCTCTAAAATTTACTTTAATATTCATAGATTTTTATGTCTTTATATGTATTTTTAAATAATTTTGTTGGGTTCCTTTGAAAAAAACCAGCTGGAATTTTGACTGATACTGCATTTCTTTCATAGATTAAATTAGGAAGAATCAACATCTTATATATTAAATGTGTCTATCTAAGGGCAGGGGATGTCTTTGTATTCAGATCTTCAATCTCCTTTATTAGAGTTTTTGTTTCCCCATTGAAGGATTTTGGATTCTTTTATAATTTTTAGATATTTTATATTTTTAGTCATTGTAATTTGTGTCTTTTATTATATTTAGGAGCGTTATTGCTGGCATAGAGAAAGACCATCAGGGTTTTTATTTCCCTTTTTTTTGCCCAAGTTTTTATTTAAATTCTAGTTAGTTAACATACGGTGTGATACTGGTTTCTGATATAGAATTTAGTGGTTCAACACTTAACATACGACACACGGTGCTCATCACAAGCACCCTCCCTAATAAAGACGTGGAACAGTTCACTAATTGGAGTGTCATCCTTGCATGGGGGCCATGCTAATCTCTGTCTTGTTCTAATTTTAGCATATGTGCTGCCCAAGTGAGCACAAGACCATTAATTTTGTAAACTGATCTGGAAAACTTGCTGAACTCCTGTACATTTTCTAATACAGTTGGCATTTAAATAACAGGGCTTTGAATTGCGTGGGTCCTCTTATATGTAGTTTCTTCCGGTAAATACACAGTAGTATAAATGTATTTTTCTTATGATTTTCTTCGTATTTTCTCTAGCCTACTTTGTTGTCAAAATACAATATATAATAACATAATATACAAAATATGTGTTAGTCAACTGTGTTATTGGTAAGGCTTCTGTCAATGGTAGGCTATTAACAGATGAGTTTTGGGGGGAGTCCAACGTTTCGTGGGGATTTTCTACTGCATGGGTGTCAGTGTCCCTAACCCTCATGTTGTTTAAGGGTCAACTGTAGTTTGGTGGTTCTTTTGGTTTTTTCTAGGTAGATGTTCATTATACGTCTTATATCCTTAAATGGTGGCAGCAGTACTGGGTACCCTTACCTTGTAATGAATCATAAAGAAAATCCATCTAAAATCTCTCTGTTACATTTCTCCACTTAAGTTAATGCTGTGGGATTGTGGGATTGTTGGTATATAACCCTTAGCAAATGAATGAAGTCTGGATCCTCTGAGAAGCAGACATCAAGGCGGAAATAGGCACGCAAGTGACTTGGCCCATTTGGCCTGTCGACCTGACAGATTGCGTTGGTTGGTTTTTGAATGTTGACCAGCCTTGCAACCCCAGGACAGACCCCGCGAGGCCATGATGTCCAATTGTTTTACTCCGTCACTGGATTCACTTTGCTACTGTTTTGTTGAAGATTTATGCATCTATATTCATGAGAGAGGTTGACATATAGCTTTATTTGTGTATCCTCTTTGTTGTACTTTGGTATCAAGGCAATCATGACCTCATAAAATGAATTGGGAAGTTTTCCCTCCTCTTCTCATCACTGGCAGACATTTCATGAAATTGGTGTTAATTCTTTAAATGCTGGAGAAATTCTCTATTTGAAAACATCTAGACCCTGGAAGTTTCTTTTTTCAGGAACTTTTAAATTACAGATGCTATTTTTAAAAGGTTGTAGGATTATTCATGTATCTGTTTTATCTTGCTGGGTTTTAGTAGTTTGTGGTTTTCAAGGAATTAGCCCATTTCTTCTAAGTTGTCAAATTTCTGACGTGTGTGACAAATTTATGATTTATAATGGCTGCAGGATCCTCTGTGATGCCCTTCTTTCATTTTGTCAATGGTGATTTGTCTCTTCTCTCTTTTTATCCTTGTCAGTTGAACTAAGGTTTGTCAATTTTATTGATTTTCTTGACAAATACGGTTTTTGTTTCACTAGCTCTCTCATTTCCATGTTTTTATTTTCAGTGATTTCTGCCTTTTTAAAAATTTCATTCTTTCTGCTTTCTTTTTTGTTGATACATTTTTCCTTTCTTCTTTTTCCAGCCTCTTGAGCTGGGAATTTAGATTATTGATTGATATATTTTCCTTTTTCTAATGTAAACATTTATTTTCTAATGTAAACACCATATTAGCCGAACCCCACAACCTTTGATATGTTGTATTTTCAATTTCACTTCAATTTTCATTCAACTTCCATTTATTTTTAGTTTTAAGCTTCCTTCGAGACTTCCACTCTGCCCCATGGATTATTTAGAAGTGTGTTGTTGAATTTCCAAGAATCTAGAGATTGTTCTGTTGCCTTTCACTTACTGATTTCTACTTTGATTCTGTTGTGGTTAGAAAACAGACTTAAAATTCTTTTAGATTGGTTAAGATTTGCTGTATGACCAAGGATATGGCCTTTCTTCACCGGGAGTATCCTGCGGTTGTTGGGAGGAAGATTCGGTAACGTCAGGCAAATCCAGGGGACCATGATGTTGTTCCTTCCTCCGCAGCCTTGCTGATTTTCCCTCTAATAGTTCTGGTAAATGCTGTAAGCTGGGTTTTGAAATCCCCAGCTACAACTGTGAATTTATCTGTTTCTCTTTTCTTCTCCACCAGTTTTTGCTTTGCATATTTTGAAACCTTGCTGTGTGCTACACACAGACTTCAGATTGCTGGATCTTGGTGGGTTGACCGAGCCTTTACCATTTTGTGAGGCCCTTTTTTGTTATTATTGTCACTGTTGCTTTTTTTTGTAATTCCTATTTGTATGATACAGCTTTCCCATCCTTTTCTTTCCTACGTATCCATGGAGTTCTTTCGAAGTCATTTTTCTCTTAGACTGCAAGTGATTGAGTCGTGTGTTTTACCCAATCTGTCTCTACATTTTTCACTCTTAATTTTTTCTAACTTTACTGAAGAATAATTGATCTCTGTCTTTTAATTGGTATCTTTACACTACTAGTATTTAAAATACTCATTCATATGTTAGAGCTGAAGTCTGCCATTTTAGTATTTTGTTTTCTATTTGTCCCCATTTTTCATTCTTCTGGTTTTTTTGGTTTGGTTTGGTTTGGTTTTGGGGGTTTGTTTGCTTGCTTGTGAGTTACTTGAACATTATTCACCATTAGACTGTTCCTTGTTTATAATATTTTTTACATGCCACTCTGCATAACTGCACTGCCAGTTGCCCGAGCCGTGACCTGACGCCTGTGACGCACCACTGCCTGTGCTCTATCGGTGTTTCACTCTCTGAGTGTAGAAGCCTCACCTCCATTTAGACCTTTGATCCTCCCCACTTCTTTTTTTTTTTAAGATTTTATTTATTTGACAGAGAGAGAGAGAGCGCACAAGCTGGGAGAGGGGCAGGCAGAGAGAGGGGGGGAAGCAGGCTCCCCGCCAAGCAGGGAACTCAATGCGGGGCTCGATCCCAGCACCCCGAGATCACGACCTGAGCCAAAGGCAGACCCTTAACCGACTGCGCCCCCCAGGCGCCCCGAGCCTCCCCACTTCTGAAATATAATTGTCTTAAGTGTTTCCACTGCGTGCATTGAGCACCACATCAAACGGTGTTATAATTTTGATCTCAAACATAAAGTATAATTAAAGAAGCTCAAGAGGAGAAGAACAGTCTGTTAGGTTTGCCTCTGTATCATCTCCTTCCCCTGTCCTTGTCTTCCTCTCTGAAGGCCCCACCATCTGCCCATTGCCATTTTCTACTTTAGTCTGCTCAGGCTGCCAGGACACGTCCTACAGCCTGGGGGCTCAAACAGCCCAAGGGCAGCCCTCACAGTTCGGGAGGCTGCAAGTCCAAGGTGAGGTGTTGGCAGGTTTCTCCTGAGGCCTCTCTCCTTGGCTTGTAGGCTGCCCCCTCCTGTGTCCTCACATGGCTTCTGTGTGCACACGCCCCTGGGGTCTCTTCCTCTTCTTGTAAAGACCACTGGTCCTATCAGATTGGGACCCCACCCTTAGAGCCTTGCTTAACCTTAGTTACCTCCTTAAAGGTCTTCAAATACAATCACATTGGGGGTTGGGTTCCAACCCCCAATGGTTGGAATGGTGGGGAAGTGGGGGGCACAATTCAACCCGTAACATTTTTTTTTTCAAAGATTTTACCTATTTATTTGATAGAGAGAGAGATCACAAGTAGGCAGAGAGGCAGGCAGAGAGAGAGGGGGAAGCAAGCTCCCTGCTGAGCAGAGAGCCCGACGCGGGGCTTGATCCCAGGACCCTGAGATCATGACCTGAGCTGAAGGCAGAGGCTTTAACCCACTGAGCCACCCAGGTGCCCCCATAACATTTTTTTTTAATGTTTGGGGGGTTTCCTTTACCAGTCTTTAAGGGTAGGTCTGCCTACCTTTAAAATTAAAAGTAAATTAAATTTAAATTAAATTTAAAATTAAAAGAATCTGCACCAGATTCTTTTAATTTTCCTTCATCTGAGAAATCTACTTCTCCTTCATTTTTGAAAGATAGTTTTGCCAGATACAAGATTCATGGTTGACAGATCTTTTCTTTTATTTCTAGAAAAATGCATCACTGACTTCTGGCCTTGAGGTTTCCGAAGAGAAATCTGGTGTTTTTAACTCAGCCTTCCAGCGCAGGTAAGCATCATCTCTCCCTGGTTCTTGAGGGTTTTTTGTGGTTTTTTTTGTCTTTAGTTTTTCAGAAGTTTAATAATGACGTGTCTTTGTTTGGATTTCTTTGGGTTTATCCTGTTTGGATTTCCCCCAGGTTCTTGAATTTGTAGTTTTATGTCTCTTGCCAAATTTGGGAAGTTGTCAACTATTGTTTCTTTGACTGTTTTTTCAGCCACACCCTCTTTCTCTTTTTCCGCAACTGGGATGATAAATGTTGGATATTTTTGGATAGTTAGACATCTGTTTCACAGATCCCTGAGACTCCATGCATTTCTTTCAGTCTATTTTCTCTATTTTGGTCAGACTGAATAAATTCCGTTGGTCTGTCTTCAGGTTCATGGATTCTATCCAGAGTCATCCCCATTCTACTACTGAGTTCATTCAGTGAGTTCTTACAACTTCTGTTTCTTTGCAGAGATTTTTTATTTTTTTCATTTTTCTCAAGAGAGTTTGTAATTGTTTATTGAAACATTCTTTAAAAACAAAACAAAACAAAAAAACTTTTATTTACGTGACAGAGAGGGCTAGAGAGAGTGTAAGCAAGGGGAATACCAGGCAGAGGGAGAGGGAGAGGGAGAAGCAGGCTCCCCAAGGAGCAGGGAACCCGATGTGGGGCTCGATCCCAGGACCCTGGTATTATAACAGGAGCTGAAGGCAGACGCTCAACCGACTGAGCCACCCAGGCGCCCCTATTGAAACATTCTTAATTACAGCTTTAAAATCCTTGTCAGTGGGGCGCCTGGGTGGCTCAGTTGGTTAAGCGACTGCCTTCGGCTCAGGTCGTGATCCCAGGATCCTGGGATCAAGCCCCACGTCGGGATCCCTGCTCCTTGGGGAGCCTGCTTCCCCCTCTGCTGCTCTGTCTGCTTGTGCTCTCTCGCTCTCTGTGTCAAATGAATAAATGAAATCTTTAAATAAATAAATAAAATCCTTGTCAAATAATTTCAACATCCTTTCACTTCAGTATTGGCATCCAGTGATTTTTCTTCTCAAAGAGTCATTTTCCTGATTGTTAGTATGATGAGTGAATTTTTATTGTATCCTGGACAAAGTTTTGGTTCTTGTGTTAGGGGACTCTTAATGCACCTTAAATCTTCTATTTTAGCAGGCAAGTGTCCCCTTTTACACCCACTGTCTAGGTTCTGACCTGCCTTTGTGAGAGAGGTGAGTGTTTAGAGCCCTTACGGTGCTACTGGCTGGGCTCATTCTTCTGGCACTTCTGGGGCTCTCGCGCAGCCCTCCCTACTGCCGCCTGGAAGGGCGGAAGTCGCCTCGCCGGGCCATCGGTGTTGCCAGGCCACGGTCTGCCGTGGGAAGTGGGCGGGGCTTGGGCCACTGAGCTTGGGTCTTCTCCTGCCCCTGGGTGCAGAGCTCAGAGCCGCTGGGCTGCTCCCAGGCTGCCTCCCTTGGAGGACCAGCCCACCAGCCAGAGTGGGGCTTGGGTCAGCCCAGCGGGGGGGCTTCGAAGGCAAGTCGGCCTCCCTGCTGTGTCCTCTTGTGAATGGTCAGTGAGCAGCCCCCCTTTGGGCTCTGTGGGGCTTCTCTCCCGGTTCTTCTGCCAGGCCCTTCTTGTTTGTTTGTGTCTGCCCGTTGGCAGCTCCAGGCTTCAGGCCTCTTCGGCACCCCTGTGGGGCATAGGGGTGATCAAAGGCCTCGCATATCACCACACCTGTCCCCTTCTTTTCCGCCCTCTGAGTCCCTTTGCCGTGTGCTGACAGATTATTTCCACGGTCTTTAATTGCATTTGGGAGAGAGGAGGTGGATATGCGAATTTCTGCTTTCTTGTTCTGAGGCCGGAAGTCCTGTTGAAGATTCTGCAAATGGAAAGTGGAATGAGCCACTTGGAATGTCTGGCTGCAGGAGCCGCTGCTGGGCCCGGGCGTGAGAGGGCGCCCGGGTCATCACTGGCGGAATAAACGAGTGAGTGGAGTGTTCAGAGTCTAACTTCAGTATCCTGAATTTCTGTAAGACAGAGCCCTGTTTCCCTGGGTTCTTGGGCAAGAATGCTGAAGAATGCTTCTCGGGGTTTGTAGGCTGCACCTTTCTGAGCAAAAACCACGTTGAAGGTGGTCTGAAGGGGGGAGAGTGTTCTTCTCTAAAAGCTCGTGACACTACTCCATGCTCCTACCTGTAGTCATCTGCCCGTCCGTCCATCCAACTCTGTGTGTGTAGGTATTTCTCTAATCACCTTGAGAATCACACCTCTTTTCTCTCTTCGAAAAAGCATGAAACTTGCTTTCTTCAGTATCCAGACATACTTAGCATAATAAGTCAGACTCAAAGACAACCCCTTGGCCGGAATCTTTCTACAAGAAAGAGGCCAGCATTTAGCACACGGCAACTACAAGATGTTTTAAACGTTGCTCTTAATAGCCACGAATCAACACAACAGAGCACCAGCACATTTTAAAGCCTCTCCACGTTGAGATTTCAACAAGCTTTCCTTCAGCGCATCTCCGTCTTCTCCGTAACTACGACGAAGCCTCTCAGATGGGGCTTTTTAAGCAAAAGCATCCTAACGAAGCAGTAAATAATCCCACGGCAGGATAGCCGCTGCACACGGCGTGCCCCATGAAGGACCACACCCGCAGGGTTGATTTCTGTAGATCTTCTACTCCCCAGTGGCTACCCCACTTTCTGTATTCTCGAGATGAATGCATAAGGAATTCATTAAGAAATCAGGCTTTGGTGGGACAGCTTTGATTTGACACTTTTGAAATACGATCCAGGTCACGGTGGTGGATGGTGCAAGCCTCCTTTTTGGCACCAGCATCTGGACTTGATTATTTTAAATTAGGTTGTGGGGCACTGGCATCCCCCCTCGATGGAGCCGCTACTGCAGCCAGACCTGGTATCCCGAGATGGTGCGGGAAATGAGCATGCGTCCCAGACACCCGGAAGCAAACGTGTCCCGTAATTCTCGGCTTTGTTGTTCCAGCGCCGCGTTTGTCGACTGCGTTGACAACACCCCCCACGCTTCATCAGCGATGATGACTTTCGTGCCAAGGGTAAACTAACCCTGGAGCATTTTATTTGTGTGGAGTGTCTTCCCTCAGAAGTGTAAGTGACACCAAATGGGTCCTTCGATGAATATTTATTAAACAGATAAAAAAAAGGTAACTCCAAAGTAACGCGCCACTGATAACATGGCTAGTGTGCCGTGGGCTGCTTTGTGGGCAGCCGTGTGGCCCCCAGGCCGCTTTGTCTCGTGGGCTCTGCTGCCTTAGAGCCCCCGGTGGCCGGGAGCTCGAAACCAGACGGTCCCCTGCCCTCCGCCCCATCTGTCGTCAAACAAGGGGTAGAATTGGGCTTTCACCCACTTTTCAGCAGCTGATAAGCCCAGTTTTCTGATTTCGGGAATGTTTATATCTGAAAGTTTATTTTTCAGGATCTGAGTCTGGTTAAAAGAGAAAGAAAACAATCCGTTTCACATCTGAAGAGCTCACCGGCCACCTGTCTTCTCTCTCCTGTGTCGTTGCAGAAACGGTCACGTGGCCACTTCTCGGGTAATTTCACCAAAACCGAATTCCATGCCTCCAGTATGAATGGCTTGTTTTGATATTTGGAAAGAGCTTTATAACAAATATTTTGGGCAGAGCTTCTGCACCAGGAAGATCCGAATGCAACTTCATTTGTGCACACGCACACCGGGGTGACCCGATCGGGTCCCTCGCATTTCCCTCCCCAGGTCTGAGCTTAAAGTGACCCCGGGGTGGGGAGTCTTCGCATCTGTGGCGTTGTGTCTCAAAGCTGCATCTCCTGTAACCCCCAGAATCTCCTTACAGACGAGAAAACAGAGACAGAGACACTAACAGCCGCGGTGCCGCCCAGACCCACTCGGGACACCCGGGACCCGCCCTTGCTGCCCCTTACCTGGATTGCAGCTAATCCAAGATGGACCCAGCATTGCCCTGAGAGAAAAAATCCCAGGAAGCCAGTAGTTTCCCAAAAAGCCCTTGAATCTGCCTTGATTTCTAACCCAACATGACTTTCCTTTGTTCCACATGGTGACACGCTTTGTGTCCCACTCACAAATTCTGCTTCTAAATTTGGGATCGTTTCCCCCTTCGAATTATGGCATTTGTCTTTTCCCTTCTGTGTATCAAAAATGGCTCCTATCAACCACAAAGTGAGGGAAACCAATGTATTTGTTACAGAGTAGGTGTTGATAGTCTTGGGAACATTACTGAGATTTCTGGGGCCGTGTTTCTGAATGACTTTTCGTCTGGTTTCTCTGCAGGCCGAGCAGACTCTCCCGTGTTGAGGATATAGGGCTCTGGAGTCAGGAGGAGAGAATTCCAGCCTCCCAGTTTCTTAGCCGTGTCGCTGAGGCGACATCCTGAGCCTCAGTTTCCCCCTCTGTGAAACGAGGTCAAAGCACCTGCCTCTCAGTGCTGGGGCCCCCCGGGGGCAGAGGTGACAGGATGCTCGTCCCACTGAATATGGCTGGTCGGAGCGGATGCCCGCAGCGAGCGCTCTCGCTCAGCTCTGGTCCAGAGCGTGCATGTGGGCGTCTAGCTTGGTGCTGACTCACTGCGTCCGAGTTGGGGCTCCCTCCGATGTAGGCCCTAAAATGAGGACTGAGTGACAGGAGTTTCTCTGGGAGGCCCTCCCAGGAGGCTCCGGCAGGGGAGGCCAGGGCGTAGCTCTGGGGACCGACATCCCTGCGAGTGTCCTGGGGTGGGCAGCCGGGGCTCGGCCCTGCGGGGTCCTCCCAGCTGACTGGCGAGTCCGAGGGTGGCTGGCTACCACCACTCCTGCCCACTCCGGGGCTGGCGGCTGCTCTAGCACGTCCTCGCCCACCCAACACGAGCTCTCGTGGCCACGGCGCTTGCCGTGGAGGTCGTGGGTCTGCCAACAGGAGCTCCAAGGAAATGTGGCATCAGCAGTGCCTGCTACAACTGGCCTTTGCCGAAGACAGCTGAGCATGCAGCGGGCACCTTCGGTGACACCGGTCACTCTCGGCACAGCGAGCCGACCTGGCTGTGCTGCTCGGGTCAGCCGCAGACCCAGACGGCAGGTGCTCACCTCCCGCGGGCACTGGACGGGGCTGCCGGGCAAGGGGCTCCCTGCCTCCGAGGCAGGCCCTTGAGGGGCTGACAGCTGCGGCGACAAGCTCTTCCTGGAAGGAGTAACCGGATGACGTGTCTGTCCAGCACATTCGCCCTATCTTGCTTTGAGAATTCCGGCCGGCAGGCTCTCCCTGCCCGGTGCCACCGCTCCCGGGACCCTTCCGGGGACGAGGGGCCTCCAGGTGCTGACGTGTGGAGCGAAAGGCCCGGCTCCCTGCCCAGCACGCCCCCGCGGGGCCGCCAGCCCCGGGCTCCCCTCACACACACTGCCGGCTCGCTTCTTAGCCCCGGCCCTTCGGTGCGAACACAGCCAAGCACGGCCATCGTGGGAGAAACCAGAACAGGCGAGCGCACAGAACAGACCGTTCAAGTAGAGAATTACATATACACTCAGACACACACTTGCACGCACACCACACATACACCTGTTGTTGGGTACCCTCGGAGCTAGAAGGGCAAATTCTGCCTCATGAATTGAGAATAATCCTCAGAGGCCAAAAATAGCCTAAATTAAATTGTTTTACAAGTTCAGCAGGTGGAGTACAAGATAACATTAAGGACCTATTGGGCCGGGGGATGGAGACATGGAAAATACAGGGAAAAATGTAAGAAAAGTAGAGAATCCTTCTAGGAGGCACAAGATCTAATTAACAGAAGGCACAGAATAAACAAACATATTTTATTTTTTTTAAGATTTTATTTTTAAGTAATCTCTATACCCAGTGTGGGGCTCACACCCACAACCCCGAGATCAAGAGTTAGCACGCTTTACCCACTGATCCAGCCAGGTGTCCTGGTAACATGTTGTCGTTGTTTTTGTTTTATTTTTAAGGTTTTATTTCTTTATTTGGCAGAGATCACAAGCAGGCAGAGAGGCAGGCAGAGGCGGGGGGAGGGGAAGCAGGCTCCCTGCTGAGCAGAGAGCCTGATGCGGGGCTTGATCCCAGGACCCTGAGATCATGACCTGAGCCGAAGGCAGAGGCCTCGACCCACTGAGCCACCCAGGTGCCCCAGGGTTGTTCTTTTTAAAAAGCACCTGTTTTTAGCAGATTCCCATTTTCTTGGGGTTTCTCATTAAATACTTCTGCTTCAGCCAAATGTTCTAGCCAAGGCTGAATTAAAGAATAGGGGACTTCCACCCCAAACACCAGAGAGAACTGATAATCCTAAACTTTCACAGAGGAAAGAAACACAGATCCCCTATTGTGGGATCCCTATTGTGATAGATGCCACAGATGTCTGCTAAGCAGCCCTTTCCCTTTTCTGGGTAAATAGTAGAACCCAGATCAGAGGCCTGCAGTATGGCCCATCTCGTGGGAGGAGTCATGACGGGGCCCGTGTGGTCACCTAGGACCCCTTGGCCAGGTGCCGGACTGGGTGTGGTGTGGCCTGGCCCCAAGGAAGGGAATTCAGGGTCACACCTGCTGATGGCCTCATCCTATTGCCCCACTCCCTGTGACTCAGGATGTGAGGTTTGGAGCTGATGCAGCCATTGTATCCCAGCAAAGAGTGCCGTGGCCGACACGCCGGAGATGAAGGAGCAGATTGCTGAAAGGCGCCTGGGCCCATGATGAGCATGGAGATGCGCCAGACCAGCTTCAGGATCGCTTCCTTCCAGACCTGCCGCTAAGGGAACAATCAAGGTACTCCTGTCATTTTTTAGATGTTATGTTGTGGGGAGGATGGGAACATGACGCCCCAAATGTGCCACCTTGGCCTAAGGATTACTTTTGAGCTGAAGGCAGTTGAGAAGCTACAGATGTAGGAAAACCTCTCTGTCCTCCTCCCATCATCCTAAAAATAGGGCATGATTTTCCCTTTGTGAAGACGTCCCCCCTCTACCATACCAGCAAGGGAGGAGCAACATTTATGACTAAAGGTGGAGGTTGCCCCAGTATGAGTCCCTGTAAACAGAGCTTCCTAAATAACCCTTATGTGCTGGTACATTTCCCCATATCCATACCTTCCCATCGTTTACTGCCACTGGAGGCCGAAACCTGTTTCCTCTGTCCAGCAGTGTCTGTACAACTTCTCCCATATAAATCACATACGTGATTTATCATACGTAAGCCTCCAGGTCTATCCACCTCCTTGGGCATTTACTTCTTTTCTATGAAGACCTTCATGTACATGTAAAAATTAAGATTAACATCAGAGAAAGTCTGTGTGCCTTTTGTCCTGTGAATCTCTTCACTGATTGAATTTGCAAAGCACAGTCCAAGAACATAAGAGGGTGGATGAAAAGTTTTTTTCTCCCCCACAGTCCCTTGCTACCCAAAGCATCTTAAAATACACATGCAAAGAATCAGAAACGATAGTAGCCTAGGACTTCTCGGCAGTGGTCTGGGAAGTCAGGAGATAGTGGGAACATACCTTTGGAGCTCAGAAAGCCTATCAGTCGCCTGTAGCGGAGAGAATCTCCACTTCCCCCTGTCCTCACTAGTACTTCTGTTGGATACTCAGTGGTATCTCATTGTGGTTTTAGTTTGCACTCTTCTACCCAGTGAGCTGAGCATTTATCCAGACTTATTGGCTGTGTGGGTTTCTTGCGGTAACTATCCATTGGTGTTACATACTTTGTTGCCTCTTCCCTTTCTGATGTGCAAGCTTTCTTTTGTATTGTGATACTATTCCCTTGTTCTCTATGTTGCAAAGAACTTCTCCCGCTCTGTGATTCCGGGAGGTGAGGGTTTGCATCCTGGCTGTTGTCTCCGAGACTGAGCCCGCTGCTGTGCAATCCGAGGCCGGCTGCCCAAGTTTGCTCTCCCTTCTGTCTAATGGGGTGGTACAGCCTGAGTCACAGGATTGTTCGGGGCGTTAAGTGACATAGAACGTGTCAACAGAATGGTCGATTAATATACGGAGGTAGCTCTCGTGTCATTGCGACTCACGGCTCCTCAGAGCGGGGGAAGCTTAGCGATCCCGGAGTCCATTGATCCCTGAATCATAATATGTAGACACTGCTCCCCGGGGCTGGGACAGTTTCCAGTTTGACACACGTTAGCTCATCCATTCCTCCCAACAACTGTATGCAAAAGATACTATGGTTCCCCCAGTTTTACGTATGAGAAAACCGAGAAACAGAGAGCCTCGAATATTTGCCCCACACGTCTTAGAATGGGTAAACAAGACGAAGCTGCTGTTTCCGCTCCCGCCTCTACTGGGAGGAGTGCACCCAACTGTTCAGTTAAAAAAAACAAAACAGGAATGTTGTTTAGAGTAGGCTTAGCCGGCCCTCGGGAGATCCCTGTGATAAGTGCTCCCGGCCCCTTCTCCAGCTTCTGAGGAACACTGGTCGGGACCCTCCCCAAGGTGAGAGCAGCCACAGTCCCAGACGTGCGGTGTCGGCCACGGTTGTGCCAACCCCACCGCACCCCGGGCCGCGTTCCCCGACGCTCTCCCCTAGGTCAGCAAGGACCACCTCTGGAGGCGGCGGGAGGGGAGGGCCCACCCGCTCTCCTCACACACAGCTGCCCACCTGCCCACCTTCTCCCACAGCTTCCATCACATTCTGAGACGCCCGTCCTCTCAGAGGAGGTTCACTTAGCATACACACCACCGCTCTGAATCTTAAGCTCCCCCACAAAAACTGACAGGTGTAACTTCTTTCTTTTTTAACTTCTACAGTAAAGAGAGTTTCAGTGTCTCTAGCTCCCGGGACTCCTTGAGTGAGTTTTACTTGTGTGAATTAAAGAGAGTCAGTGGATGGTACAGGGAAAGGAGTTCTGTACCCTCTTAGGTTCAGCGTCTGGGGCTCTGCATTTTAAACTGCCCACAAAAACCCCCAAAACAAAACAAAACAAAACAATTCACGGGAGAAAAAGGTTTATTTGATATGAGAGGCCTTAACAAATGAAATGAAAACCCCAAAGGAATGGTTAGGTCTGAGAACCTTATATACCATTTTCAACAAAGAGCAATCGTGGAGGCAAGACAAAGGGAAAGGGGCTTATGCTTCTAGGAAAGTGGCAGATTATGGGAGATAAATACGTGGGGGAAACCAGTGGAAGACAAGGCTGTCTCGGTAAAGGCCTTGCTGCACATTCGCGTCAGCGTTGTCTCTGGGTCCAAGGACCGAGGACCATGTTCACGTCTGGGTCCAAGCCGGGCACTTCATCACAGAAGTTTTGTGACCTGCCTTTAGGTGGAAAGGAGGTCAGAAAGCCCTTCCCACACCTGCTGTTTCTCAAGTTCTTTTAGCTCGAAATAATCAGTATGCCCATGCGACGTGATTTAGGGGGGCACGTCCCGATCCCTTCAGTGGGGAGGGTCCCGTGCTCCTTCCACCACCCCAGCCCCGCCAGCCTTCTCCCCAGGCAGGGCCATTAGCTTTCATTCAGCCAGTAAACAGCCTGGAGATTTTGCACAGGAGTGCTCTGGTGACTTCGATGAGCTTTGCAGGAGGACCTGAACGCATGAGGCCCTGGCAGGTGGGCCCCTGGCAGGGGACCTTCCCAGTGTCAGCCCCTCCGGTGGGCTTTACCTAGCCCACCAGGGACGACTGCTTACAGCCACTAGGCTCCTTGCATCTCGGCTGGAGTTCGGGCTGCGCGGCCCTATCCCGAATGTTTTCCTGGATAGCAGTGCTTTCAAAGTTCACTTCTGTAGGGAGAGTTTTCTGAATTAAACCCACTCAGGTTAAAAATCCATTCAAGGTTTTAACAGAGCATGGTGAACAAATGCTGTTTTAATGCAACGCTAATGCTCCTATACAGTTACACTTAGGTGGGGAAACTGAACTCATTTAATTTAATCCAGTGCCTGGCCCACAGCGAGCCAAGGTCCGGAGGGAGTTTGCTTAAGCAATCCTGTTCTCCCAAAGCCAAAACATAAGTAAATTAAAATTCTTTACTGATTTGGGGAAATTGTAACAGATCACGTTTTCCTGGTGCTACTATTTTCAAAAGGAGAACGATGAATAAAATTGTGTGTATTTTACAAGCTAACAAAATAATCTCCCTCACGCTATTCTGACGCGTAAACAAACACGTGTGCGTGCCCTCGGGGAACAGCCGAGCGAGAGGAAGCATCCTGTCTCTGCAGCCCCGGGACGTTTCTGCTCCGTTCGGACCAGGGTGTAGGGGTAACATTCTAAGATATTTTAAGTAACATTTTATTGTAATAGAAGAAATACACCAAAAGCCTTTAAAGTGCAGGAAAGTATCAAGTACAAAAATCACCCTTGACTCAGCTGCAAGGAAATAACAGACAATTATTAAGATTTGAAAGTAGGAACCTAATAGTGACAGAGTTCAGGGAGTAGAGGGCCAGTCTGTTTTTGTTATTGTTGATTGATCCGTTGATTTTTAAGCTCTGTGCCACTGTGGGGCTTGAACTCATGAGCCTGAGATCAGGAGCCACCTGCCCTACGCTTGGACCCAGCCAGCCAGGTGCCCCAGAGGAGCAGTCTTTAAAGAAGAAATATTTGAAGATGATCCACTTCACCCTTAAAAACAAGGTAATAGTAATAATTTTGTATAGCTAATGATTTTTCTGAGTTTGTGCATCTTTATGAATTGTGCTATGTACAACTCTCTGGCCCCCGAGTGACCGGAACAGCAGGGACAGCAGGGGTTAGTGTTGGACGCCCCTCGGCGTCCCCTGAGACCCCGGGCAGAGCCTCCTATGCGGACCGGACCGCGTTTACCTGCCCAGCAAACGTGATCGTCAAACAAGACCAATGAGCAGGATACTCTACTAAGTTATGGGAAACCACGCAGTGACTTCTGACGGGGACGCCCACGGGAGCCACACAAGGCGTCCCTGGCGGCAGCCGTTGTGACTGCGACAGGCCGGCGGTGTCCCCGCTGCGGACGTTAGGCCTAGGCGTGGAGGCGGTGAGCAGGGCCAGCCGGCGGGGAGACCCCGGCTGGAAAGCGAGGGCCGCGTTGTGCGGGGCGCCCCAGGCCGCGGAGGGCCCGGGAGGCCGGGGAGCCCTGCGGACGCCGTGCGGGCGCAGCGCGAGGCGGGACCCGAGCCGAAGGAGCGCGCTGGGGGGACAGTCGGCGACGTCCGCGTGCGTCCGGGCGCCTCTCGGGGGCGGCGGGCGGCGGGGGCAGGCCCGCGGGGGGGGGGGGCCTGGCGCCGGGCGGGGGGTGCCGCTCCGGCTCCCCAGGACGGCGGCTGCCACGCGCGGGGACCTGGGGAGTCCGCGGGGATGCGCGGGCTTGGGCACGAGGACGTCCGGGCGCCCCGCGCTCAGGCCGCTGCTGGGTGTGCGGCGGGGACCCCAAGGAGCACCCCTCTCTCTTCCTGAGTTCTCAGCCGGTCTTCGAATGAGACAGTCGGAGATGAAAATACCAGTCCACTCGCGTGCAGCACTTTCCCAGCCTCTGTGTTCGTACCCGCGGTCCGGCCCGATCTGCGGGCGGTGCGAGCCCGGGGAGCCCGGGGACCCGATCTGGAAATCTGCAGGAGCCACAAGGACCCAGGCCCCCTCTGCCTGCGCCCCACGCCCACCCGAGGAGGCCCGACCCTCTGCGCCGGCTGGTGCGCCCGCTCAGGGGGCGGCGGGGAGGGGTCCCCGCAGGACCAGCCGGAGCCCTGGAGTCACGGCTGCCGAGGGCTGGGGGCAGAGGGCACGGGGACGGGTTTGGGTTTTGCAGGGTGACGGCGGCCGCGGCCCGGATGCTGTGACCGCAGTGAGAACGCGCCTCGGGCCGGGTGCTGCGCGCACACACTCAGTCGGGATGGCGCTCCCGACACTGCGGGGTTTCCCCCGAACTCTGCAGAATTCTGCTTTAACCACGGAAGTTAGGGGGCCCGTGAATTATAACAATGTGGCCACAAGTCCCTTACGACTTCCCCGTGTCAGGGGAAACAAAAGGCCATCACTACGTCTAGATTTACGTCCGCTCTGCCAAGAAGCGGAGACCGGTCTCCGAAACTGCTGGTTATGCCCTCTGCAAGGACTACAGCCCTGGGGTGCCCGGAAAATACCCTGGGAGTCTCCCTCTTTGCTCCGGGAAGCAGCGAGAGGGTGCTCCGAGGTCCCCCGCGGAGCGGGACAGAGGCTCCCGCGACAGGGCGCGCGTCCAGGGCGAGGCCGCGTGCGGACGGAGGTGGACGAGGCGCCGGGTCCTCGCCGGGGATCCATCCTGACTGTCCGAGATCCGGAGTGGCTCTGGGGCAGCTCCACATGGAGCCTGAACCCCTGACCCCTGCACATAAAGACGTCCGTGACACCCGCTGCGCCGTCGGGGCCCATAAAACCACACTCTCTCTCTGTTCTTGGCTCCCAGGCTGCTCCAGAGCTGAGGGGCAGTGTTCGGGACCGCTCTGGCTCACTCGTGGGCTCTAATTCAGAACACATTTCCACAGAGAGAGGCAGAACAAAGCACAATAGCACTAAAGTTCAATTTACATTCTCCGTCAGTGAAACAAAATGGAAATAAAAAACAGTTGTGCGGGGCTCATTTATAACTAAACCGTGGCTCCAAAAGCGCCTTTCCTATAATGTCATGGAATAAAGGACATTTTTAAACCACCAGCAAAAGAGCTTACGTGACCAAAAAAGGAGAGGTGAAGACTTTCTATGAAGAAAAAAAATGTTTGAATTAGAGCGGCGATGACAGCCTGCTGTCTCTCTCCCAGTTTGGCAGACGCGAAGTTATTTGACTCTTTCCTGACTTCAAGTCCTGTCCCGCGGGGAGCAGTCTGTTTGGGGGCCGCTCATCACCGGGAAGCCCCAGGAAATGCCGGCTGTGAGGAGCGGGTTTGCCCCACAACCGGGCCTTGCGCTCCAAGACCACCGAGCGCTGAGCCGTCACTCCCCCCGGGTCTCCGGGCACAGATTTGCCGTCGTGACTTATGTCTGGCTCGTTCTGCAAAACGACACACCTGCCAGCCGACCACTGCACCTCCAAGCACATCGGCGCCGCCGCTGGCCCTCGGAGCATGTGTCCCCACGGGGCGGGACGTGTTCTGAGATGCTAGTGATACGTGCGGGGCTCCCCGAGTTCAATGTCAGGCTGGGTCCCACGCAGCTCATCAGCAGAGCCAGAAATACAGTCCAGAGTCCATGGCCTGCACATTTTCTGCGCGGCCGAGAAATGAAAACTCTGGAGAACGTGTGCGAACCCTCAGGAGAGTGGTCCCACCAAGCCGCTGGCAGCCAGCTGGCCTTGTCACCAGGCCCTCACGTGTGCCAAGTTTTCTCTCAAACTCGGTCCACTGTCTGGTTTATCTCTGCCTGCTCGTGTTCCCTTGATAGGGCTCCTCCCTGTGTGTTTCCACGCCTGTGCCCGCTGCTGTGCCACCGTCCTGAGGCCAGGAAGCTTCTCTCCTTCATCCTTGGCTCTCGGGTTTTCACCCAAGGCTTGCTGTGTAGCCGGGGGTTGTTAAATGCTCGTGGGAGAAGGCATGGTCCTTCTGCCCCAAATTCAGCCATTTTCCAAATCAAGTTTTAAAGAACGTTTTGTTTGCCGTTCGTTGTCTGTGAACATCTGCTAAAGAAATCCACTTGGTGGATGTGTCCAGATACTGTAGAGACACTCGGACGGAGAACCTGTATGCTCTCCCGGCCCCGGGTCACACCACCTGCTCTGTTGCTCGCCGCTGGGGGACGTCCCCTCCGGCTCAGTGGTCCACGGGCCAGTTATGGCCAAAGTGGAAAGTATCCGTAAGGACCCGTCGGAGGGACTGTGACCAGTGCCACCCTGTTCCACTTCTGCTTCCACTGACGGCTTCTGAGCCTGGTGGAGACAGGCCAGCAGCAAGCGTGAATCTGAGAGCCCCTGCCCCTAATGGGGAGGAGCGGGGACATAGGAAGACCGAGGAACCCGGAGGGCATCATGGAGCAGCTGAGCCCACGCCGACGGCTGCTACCCCCAGACTGCTTGTTCTGCAAGAAAATTAAGCCCTTCTTTATTGAAGTCATTTTTAGCTCAAAGGTGGCCTAGCGTCTTCGTCTTTTGAATAGCATCTCTGAAGCAAGAGATCACGGAGCAGAGCGGTCGTCTGCGGGGAAGTACACAGCTTGACTAAGACAGCGCATCGAGGAAGATGCTTTTTGGAATGTTCGGGAAAGGCTGTTTGAGAGTACGGTCACGTTCCCAGGTCTTAGCACGTTTTGTTTTTTTCTGCTATGACCTTCCAACATAAGGCTGTGTATATATTTTTTCTGACCCATTATCAAATAGGTTACAGTTTTCATGCCATTTGCTATGGACTACACCATCCTACACTTCCAAGAAATAAGAATTTTCTCCTCTATGACCATTATGGCATGATCATATTTAATAATTCCCACATAGAAATAACCTAATGCCCAATCCATATCCAAATTTCCACATTGTCCACCCCAAATGTCTCCTATAGTTGCTTGTTTAGAACCACAGTCCAAGCATTGCGTTATGTTTTTATTCCTGTCCCTTTAATTCTGTGTGACATTGTCCCATTGGAGAAACCAGGCCAGTTGTCATGAAAAGTGTCTCACTTTACAGATTTTCTCGGACCGTTTCCTACTGGTGTCATTCTGTGGCTCCTCGGTCCCCATATTTCCTGGAACTGGAGTTCTGTCCGAAGGTCTGATGAGATTTGAGTTAAAATATTTGGGGTGAGGACATGGTAGGAGGTCCTCGTGGCTATTTCTCCTGATTTCTTCCCATCACAGAAGCCAGGGGCCGCCTCCCACACCGAGGCAAGCTTCCCGGCCGCCGGTCTTGTGTCTGCTGTCCCTGTCCAGAGCTGGGCGCCGTCCCTGTCCTGGTCTGCCGTGTGTCCTCCTAGTCCCGTGCCTGCAAGCCTCCGTCTGTGCGGTGCTCCACCCAGAGCTCGTCTCTCCTGCAGGCAGAGTCTACGGTGGCAGGGACAGTAGACTTGGCCCTTGCGCGTGGGTGGGACCCGGGACTCGCTTCTGCCCAGTAGAACCAGGAGAACATAGCACAGCTGAAGGGAGGCCCGGCCGGCCTCCAAGGAGCAACCTAAGAAGCTCAGCATCCTTGGTACCCGAGGCTGAGTCCCTGCCGATCCCTTACGCGCAGAACCACAGGCTTCGTCATCTCAGTCCACACCGGACCATTCATACCATCGCCAACTGAAGCATACGATCTCTGCAGGCAGGAGCCACACTTACGCGCTGTATGTCCCGCATTCTGGGACACGGTGTCGCGCACGTAGGTGCTCGCCGAACACCTGTTACTAACAAAGGTAGCCATGATTATATTCGACAGCTTGCAGGTGTGCGCCCACTGCCCTCCCGGCTCCTCAGACGTGTATGTGGGAGAGCCGCGTCGGTACGTGTCTGTATAGAGCCAAAGACGTTTTATAATAAGGAGAGACGTGTCATAATATTTGACTCTGCAAAAGAAAACACTGTTATTTGGAATTTCCTTTTATTTTTTTCCTTCTTGGAAGAACAATACAAATGGAGTGAGTTAGTGACAATGTTTTCCAGATGTTCTCTAGATAAGGAAAAAACAAATATAAACAAGAATCTTTTCTTATTTTTCCTGAGAAAATTCAAATGAAAGTTCAGTTGTTGACCAAGTGACCCTTGCCCAAACTCATGTTTCCCTCCTAAGCTTTGAGTGCCAAGCACAGGAAGGATTTGAAAAGGCCATGAGTTGGTCAAGGTGCTGTAGGATTCCCCGGTCTGAGTCCTGAGCACACTGTTTCTTCCTTCACAAATCCCACTGAAATGAGAGGAAGCTTATTTTTCAATAACAAATCCATGGACTTGATTAAAAAAAAAACAAAAAAAAAAAACAGCAAAAGGGCTTATTGGAGAATTGAAATATTGTCCCTAATCACAAACAAAAAAATGGCAGCTGACACAGAGGCCAGTGTGAATTGGAATCATCGTCCTTAGGGGCACCTGGGGGGCTCAGTCAGTGAAGCGTCTGCCTTCGGCTCAGGCCATGATCCCGGGGTCCTGGGATCGAGACCCCCATCGGGCTCCCTGATCAGCAGGGAGCCTGCTTCTCCCTCTGCCCCTTCCCCTACCCGTGCTCTCTCTGTCTCTCAAATAAGTAAATAAAATCTTAAAAAAAAAAAAAGGAATCACCATCCTTAGATCCAAGTGCATACTGCATCAATAGGACAGGAGTGAGCAGCTATGAAAAAGGAGCAATCAAAGCAAAAGTTACTTAAATTTTAAAAAATTTTATATATAAAGTTATGTATATGAGTGATTATTATAACTGAAAATTTCACTTGAAGTTTCAAATTGTTGATTTAACATAGGCAAAGGGAATTATTTGTGGTCTGTAAGGTAAAACCTAGGATTAGAGAAAACTTAAGAAAGCTATCTAAAAATGTATAAGGAAGACAAACATCCATTGGATTCTCTGAAGAATAAAGTGAATATTCAGGTAGGAAACAATAAAAAAATAACGTAAGAATATTTCCTAGAAATGATATATAAACTCAAGTTTTGAGATCCAAAGAAGCCACCAAGTGCCAAGCAGAAATGTTTGAAAGACACTCATCTAGGTACAAGTAGGAGAAACCGCTAATATCAAGGATAAAGAAGAACCCCCAAAACTTCCAAAGTGAGTAAACCGTTGGTTTCATAAACGGTAAGAATTAGACTGTGGGCTGTATCTGATGTGCATCTGACACTTGAGGAAAAGGAAACAATGCTTTCCTTCTCAGGGGAAATTATTTTGAACCTGGACTCCTATACCCACCCAAAACATCAACCAAATATGAGGGAAAATAAAGACAAGATTGGGTTTTTGACTGCAAGTAACAGGAGCCCCAGAGAGAGGGTCAGTGTCACGTGGACTTGCTTCAGGGCCAAATGATGCACGGAGACCCCCGTTCCCGTCTCTTCACCTCTCCATGCCACCGTCATTAGCATTGGCTTCCTTCTAAGACTTGCTCCCACGAGGGGGTCGAGTTTCCTCATTTATGTGCATCAGAAGAGAAAGAGGGGGAACTTGACTTCCGTCTCATTGGACTGACCCAGTCTGTTTGTGCCCTACACAGGGTAACATGTGCTGATTGTCTTTGATTAATCCACCAGTTGGGAATGGGGGTTACTTACCCTGAGCCACGTGCTCTAAGCAGAAGAGGGGTAAATACCTGAACAAAACAGATTTTCTTGGAGAGAAAGAAAGGAACGTGGATACTGGATTGCCAAATGACATTGTCCAGCGCACACTCTCTCACAGCTCTGCTGAAAAAATTACTCAAGGACATACTCCCAAACAATGGAAAAGCAGTCAGGAAAAGGATGACACGCAAATCAAAGAAGAATGATGAGCCAAGACACACGATGACATCAGAGGCATGTCTGTGATAATACGGCTCTCAAGAGGACGTCAGCTGTTGCATAAGGATTCCCGGAAAAGTAGAAGCATACATCGTTGGTTTTTTAAGTAAAAGCGAATCTGGAACTGCAACTACCAATCATTTCGGTGAAATACAGGAGAAAGAGGTAAAAAGAGGAGTGAAGGTAGCTCAGAGGGAAAGGCAACAAAAACACTGAATTTGTCTTGAAGGGTAAGCATAAACATAAGTATGTTTATTCTCAAAATTAGAAGTACATCTTTGCCAAAGTGGTAGTGGTGAAATTATGCATATGGAAAAAGAACAGATTCTTCCCCATTAGCAATCAGGGAAAAGCAGAGTGAAACGATGGGAAGTCCTTTCTTCCCCCATCATCTTGGCCAACGTTTATTTTGATAATCCAGTTTCGGTAAAGGCAAAAGGAAATAGACTCTCGTAGAAGTATAAACGTATGAACCGTCTGGGAGATGGTTTACCAAGATCCCTCAAACATTCAAACACACGACACATCGAACTAACAATCCCCCTTCTGACAGACATATCTGCGCCTGTTCACACAGGTAAATATTGATCAGGAGCCATGCGGTATGACTTAAAATAGAAGACACTGATCAGGGACCTAGATACCCTCAGAGGAACGACCAAATGAAATGTTGACTTATCCACACCACGGAATCTTCTGTAAGCCTCTGGGGCAGAGTTTGGTGAGTTTGTTTTTTTGTTTTGTTTTGTTTTATTTTTGTTTTCGTTTTTTGTAAAGGGCCAAATAGTAAATATTTTAGGTTTAGGGTGCCATGCCTACAGTCTCTTTTGCTTCTCAGCTCTGACATTAGAATGCAGAAGTAGCCGTGGGCAGTACCGAAATTACAGAGCATGGTAGTGTTTCAATAAAATTTTGTTAAAAGAAGCCGCAGTCCAGGGGCTCCTGGCTGGCTCTGTCTGAAGAGCATACAAGCCTTGATCTCCGGGTCATGAGTTCCAGCCCCACGTTGGGTGTAGAGATGACTAAGAAAAGAAAAGAAAAGGAGAAAGGCAGCAGCAGCAGACTGGATTGACCACTTGTCTGCCCTTTGTGTTAAGGATTTCGTTTGATCTACGTGTGCCTGTATGAAAATGTCTCCATAATGCATTCGTTTAAAAAAATAAAGCTGGAGAGCAACGTATTATACGATACAATTTTGAAAAACTGTGTGTGAAATTCCATGCATATGAAGTCAACTCTCATGACTCATGATCGTCCCATTCTATAAAGCTGCTGTGAACGGTGAATTATCAAATACCGAACCCACGCTCCTAAGAGAAATAGATTTAGGTTCCTGCGAGCGTCTGGTCACAACTACTCAATATATAATCTTGTTTTATGTACGTTTCCATTTAAAGACCCCTTATTTCATATATACTATTGATTCATGAATATTGCACTCACAGCCAGCAGGACCGCTGCTCACAGCTGAAGGAAGCTTGTCCAACACACGTGTTTTCTGCACGGGGACCGTCACAGCCCTCCCGGGCTCAGGATCACAGGACGACACTTCAGCACCATGCTTGGGGGACTTTCAGCAGGGAAACCGCCAACAAATGGCCGAGAAGGAGAAAAACCTGGCAGGAAGCAGAGCACATTTGTGTCCAGTATGAGCTGAACAAGAAGGCAGAGCGTCCCTGTTTGACCTGAGCTGCACCGACGTCCAGAGATGATGTGAGTGTCCCAAGTGTGGATGTTGGGGTCACAGATAAATTCTAGTTCCCGGAAAGATCTGCAAATACGGACTCCGTGAACAGTGAGGATTGTGTGTACGTATGTGTTTGCAAACGCAGAGGGAAAAGCTTTAGACAGAAACACTAGAAGTAGGGGGTCCACTTCTGGGAAGGAAAGGGGTCTGGGGCACACAGGGAGGCCGTCAGTGTCTTCCACCCCCACTTCTGCAGCGATTCAGTTTCTCACGGGCCCACGTACTTTTGTGGTATTCAAAACCTTTTAAAGATTTTTGAAAATCATTGAGGACATAGATAGCTTGCTGGTCAATATATTTAAAAACGAGCTTAGAATTAATTTTAAAATTTCGGCAAGTACCCAAATGCCAGTCAGCTGATGGGTGGACGGACAGAATGTGGTGTATCCGTTGGAGGGAAAGGGGTCAGCAGTGATGAGAAACAGGGTGCTGATACGTGTCCCTTGTAGACATTCTGCTGAGTGAAAGAAACTGGTCGTGATGACCACATATTATAGGATTTCACTCATTTATTTGAAATTCCAGGATAGACCCAATTTCTATAGGCAGAAAGTAGCTTAGCGGTTGCCTAGGTCTGGGTGTTTTGGGGGGAAATGGGGCTGGGAGAGTTTCTTTTAGGGGAGACCAATGTTTTAAAATTCCATTGTGAAGGTGACAGAGTCACAATTCTGTGAACAAACTAAAAGACACCGAGTTGTATACTTTTTTATTTTGTTTTATTTTCTTAAAGATTTTCTTTATTTGAGACAGAGAGAGAGCATGTGCCAGGGGTGGGCAGGAGGGATAGAGGGAGAGGGAGAAGCAGGCTCCCAGCTCAGCAGGGAGCCCAACGCGGGGCTCGATCCCAGGACCCCAAGATCATGACCCGAGCCAAAGGCAGACGCCTAACCGACTGAGCCACCCGGTGCCCCTGAGGCATACACTTTAAATGAGTGAATTGTATGGCTTTTAAATTGTAACCTAACAAAGCTATTAAAAAAAATTTTTTTTCGGTGAGTTATTTCCCTCCAACTCAAATTTAACTCAGAGGCCTCTGTGTTCTTTTTTCCGATTTTATTTTCCTTTTTATCGACATAATTAAGAGGGAGCATTTAAAAGATTTGGAAAGTCACCTGCTGGAAAGAAAGAGGTGTGGTTTTGTATGATGGCAACGTTAAAGGTGATCATTATTTTCCACTTCGCGCCCCCTTTTTTGGGTTATGCAGGTTTCCCAAAATGAGCACTTATGAAGCACACTGATGGTTTTGTTATAAAGGTGGGCGCCTTCTTTGCCCTCCTTTTACATTCAAAGATCACTCAGAAGGTAGATCTGACTTTCCCATGGCCCTTGTTTTGGATCGAACTCCAATTTCCAAAGAAAAGCCCCTATGTTTTTTTTTGAAATTTGTTTCATCTCCTATTTGTCAGTCTGGAATTAAAGTGAAAAGTTTCTGTGTGCTTCCCATAGTGAGACCTTCAAGGTCGCAGAGCGAGTCACCCCATTTGTGCAGGGAGCAGACAAAAGGGTAATCTCCGGAGAAAGTGTCCGGACGCTGTGATTCTCCAGTTGTCTTCATGTGGGTTTTGAAAGTCTGGACTCAGTCAAGGCAACTAAGCTCCATTATTTACTGAAGAGGGTGGGATCCCCTCTTGGTATTTGCGGGAGACTGATGACGGTGGCCCCAGTGACTCACCCACCCCCGTGTCCAGTGGTGCCTGGGTCCTCTCGCCGCTCCGCCTCTGGGTGTGGGGTCTGTTTCTCCACCCCAGGAATCTCGGCTGGCCGTGTGATTTGCTCCGATCAGGAGCTGGCCCCTTCCTTAGCAGTAGCAGAGCGCCAAATCCGGAGCCAAGAGGACTTGCAGCAATTGCTGTCACCCTGGCGGAACCAGGAGACCCCCCAGTCTAGCCTGAGTTGGACGAAGGGAACTAAGGTGCCCCAGCCTGTAGTTAGCATGTGAGACTGAGGTCGTCTGGGGCCTGCCTGCCCGCGCACACTGGGAAAAACCAGGAGAGGCCCTACCCACCCGGCCACGGAAACAAGAACAATGAGCCATTGCTGCTTTAAGCCATTAAACCATTTTTGGAGACTGTGTTTTACAACAGGTAATGGATTCAGTATTTGAGGACCTAAAAGGAGTGAATTTGGGCACCTAAGCCAGGAAGGAAACTATCGCCGGCCAGGGCACTGCTAGTTTGAGAGGGAGTGGAGATACCCTTCCATTCAGATTTCTGTTTGCTTAAGGAAACCTGAGTTCGTTTCTGTTCTTCCCAAAAAATAAGCCCTAAGTAACGCATAAATTAGTACCAGGAGTGGGGTCAGTGGGTCCAAGATGGCCACAAATTCTTTGATACTTCCCCAGAAGAGTATTCCTTGGTAGTCCGTCACCAAGAGTGAGGCAGATGTGAAGCTACATCAAATCTAGGTGTAGACTTCATCTTAGCCTCTTGCAGCCCTGAGCTGCCGTGTAAGTCAGACTCCCCCGAGGCTATCGAGCTACGAAGAACCCAAACTGTGTGAAGACGTCCCAGAGAGGAAGACACCATGTGAAATGAAAGGGCAAGAAAGGCCCACAAGCACGGTGACATGCTGAGTAGAGAAGGCTTCTGGAAGGAAATGCCAGCCCTCCAGCACCCTCGTGGACCCTGCGTAGCTCAGAGGCCGACTGACCAGTTGAGATCTTCTGAAATTCCTGACTGACAATCATGAGCAAAATCAAATGGCGGTTTAAAAACCAATAGCTGTTTTTTAAACTGTTGTTTAAAATCAAATGGTTGGAGGCATCTGGCTGGCTCAGCCAGTAGAACGTGTGACTCTTGATCTCTGGGTCGTGAGTTCAAGCCCCACTTTGAGTTTACCTAAAAAATAAATGAAATTTTTAAAAAGGTCAAATGGTTGTTTTAAGCCGCTCAGTTTTGGGTGGTTTGTTTTGTAGCAGTAAGTAAGTGGAGAAGGTAACAGACCCTCCGGAAGAGACGGTAGTGGATTCGGGTGGAAGGCCGTGAAGTTCTATGGCAGCGGAGTGGCCAGTGGCTCCTGGCAAAACCGGCCCTCCTGGGATAAAGTCCATGTGGTCACGATGTCTTAGCCTTTTTATATCTACAGGGTTTGATCTGCTAAAATATTACTTCGAATATTTTGTATCTAGTTGCTAAGAGATATGGGTCTATAGTTCCGTTTTCTCGTAATGTCTTCCTATTATTCTAGCGTCCTGCTGGTGCTGGCCTCATAAATTGAGCTGAGAATATTCCCTCCTTTTCAGTTTTGTGGATGACCATGTATAGAATTTTAAACGTTTTGTGGAATTCACCAACAAAGTCATCTGGCTTTGGCATTTTCTTTGGGAGGAAGGTTTCTACTACAATTTCAATTTCTTTGATAAATATGGGATCATGCAATTCATTGATTTCCTTCAGAATGAGCGTTGGTAGGCTTGTCGTTCGAGGGATCTGAGGATCTCTGACCCTGACTCGTGGCGTTTAGCCACACTGGCTGTGGTTGTCAGGGGTCTTGCTCTTGTTTTCTACTTATCCCATCAGCTCTTGGCTCTTTATTCCCTTTTCTGTCTTTTTTCGGCTTCTGTAGGATTAATTGAATGTTTTTTATGATTCTCCTCGATCTCTTTCCTTGGCTAACGAATTACGACTCTGTTTTGTTATGTGAGTGGTTGCTTTAGGGTTTCCAGTATTCATCTGTAATTCATCACAATGTCCTTGCTAGTAACAGTACACTTCCTGTATAGTGTGAGAACTTTATAATGCTGCACTTCTGTTTTCCCTTCTTTCTTCCATTTATTCTTTATTCAGTTCTTGTCATATGTTTTACTTCTACGTATGTTTTAAACTCCACAAATTATTCTGTCACATAGTCTTAGGGCCCGGATGCTCTGATCCAAAGTCCATTCTCTTAATCTGCATGCTAACAAGAAAACAGGAAAACAGGGGCACCCGGGTGAGGCAGTCGGTTGAGCGTCCGACTCTTGGTTTCGACTCAGGTCATAATCTCAGGACAGTGAGCTCGCGCCCTTGGCCAGGCTCTGTGCTGAGTGTGGAGTCTGCTTGAGATTCTCTCTCTCTCTCTTCTTCTGCCTCTCCCTCCATTTGCACATACTCTCTAAATAAATAAAATCTTTTAAAAAAGCAACAGGAAAACCAACAAAAATTCTCTGCTCAAATTAGCCTTTGACAAGCTTCAGCTAGGAAAGGTTATGCTGGGGCACCAAGTGGCTCAGTCGATTGAGCGTCAGCCTTCGACTCAGGTCATGATCTCAGGGTCCTGGGATCGAGTCCTGCGTCGGGCTCCCTGCTCAGGGGGATCCTGCTTCTCCCTCTCCCTCTGCTGCTCCTCCTGCTTGTATTCTCTTGCTCTATCAAGTGAATAAATAAAATCTTAGAAATAAAAAAAGGAGAGGAAAGTTTAAGCTGGATAAATGTGAAATGCCCACCTAAAATGCAACACAGTCAGAAAATTCAACTGTACGTTAGTATAGATTCTTCCTGGTTTCAACAATGCATGTCCATTTAAGCCCCAAAAAGTTCTCAAAGAGCTGCTGGGATAAAATGGATAGGTTTACAGGGTAATGTTACTGTAAGCCATTTTTTTCCCTTGGAAAGTAAAAATGCCTAACGTGACACACGGGTTTGTGTTCTACAGTGAATCATAATTGCTTATGCATATGCTGCCTACGGTGTGCTGGGCACCGTTCTGTGGGCTGTCCGTGTATTAATTTATTTAACCTTACCTCACTGTTAAGTAGTCCGTTTACAGCAGGGCAGTGAGAATTGCTATATATGGCAATCCAGAAAATGTTCAACTCGAGAGTGCAATCAATTTTAAGGACGATGTGCATCCTGTTATATTACTTTGCTCCCTAGTTAGACCAAGATTTACCAAGAAGGATTCAGTTTCCATCCCACGTGAATACTAAATTTCCTTCCCTCCTTACAAAGGAAAACACTTTGTGTTTTATTATTTCAACAAGTTCTCAATCTTACTGTTTCAACTAGTCCCGATAAATTTTCATTGTTACTGTTCACATCATTTTTATGATATGGCATCAGACTCCCAAACGTTTACTGAGAGCGGCGGGGCTGGAATGGGCGGCGTACCCCATTGTTTGTATAATCTACACCCCCTCGGAGATGAATAAATCACGCATTCTTGTGGAGCAGGGTCGGAGTTCCCGTGTGCTGCAGCGAGGGAGCCGGGAGCACATCTGTGGAATGTCAGAGGCCTGGTTCAGGAGGAGACCAGCTGAGGTGTGAGCCCCACAGCCGGGGGCGCCAGGTCTCAGAGGAGGCGGCAGCGAAGGCCCGGCGAGACCGGGCAGTGGGTCAGCGTGGCCGTCCCACCGTGAGGCCACGTGGGCCCGAGGACGTGTCTCCCTCCCCTCACAGGCAGGATGCAGAAGCTACGAGGAACAGAAGAGATGAGGTCCAAACACAGAAACACAACCAGGAACATTTGGGCCAGCTCAGGTGCGGAGTCGAATATTGAGTAAATACTTACTAAAAATAAGTAAAACACGTAGTATTCTAAATAGCAATACGTGCTAAGGAGAAAATACAGAGCAGCCGTTGGAATGGTCGGCTATGAGGACAGGATCTCGGGGAAGGCGCCACAGAGAAGGGGACGTTTGAGGAGAACCTGGGGGAGGTGGAGAAGCAGGCCGTGCGCTCTCTTCATAAGAGTATTCCAGAAGGCAGGGACACGGGGTCGGCTGTTGAGGACTAAGGCAGCCAGGGAGGGAGGAGGGACAGCGAGGGCTGTAGGAGCAGAGGGTACCTGGAGGGCAGGTCACGCGGCATCTGCAAACCCCTGGAGACACGTCCGCTTGCCCTACAGACGAGGGCACCTGCAGAGGAAGCTGGCGGGAGAGGAAGAAAGGGCGGGAGTTGGATTCTAGGTGCGTCCTCCTGGCTCCTGGCTCCCATCTCATTGCACTGACTCAGCTGTGAGGTAATGGAGGCCCGGACCATGGCAGAGGTCGTAAAACCGGATTTGCAGGAGGCTACATTGTGAAGATCGAGCCGACGCGTCTACTGATGGATTTGACGGGAAGAAAAGGAGGAGTCAGGGATGACACAGAAGTCTCTGGCCCGAGTGATGCTTCCAGAGATGGCACAGGCCGGAAGGAACAGGCCGGGGGGAAAGGTCAACGGCTGTGTTTGGGGCAGTTGAAGTTGGATGTGCCCGATAAATTCAAGTGGAAATGCTGAGTGTGTCACTGGGCCTACGACAGCGGTGTGTAGGGGAGGGGCCCAGCTGCGATGCTCAGTCACGGGGGGTATTTACCGACGCGAGACCGCCCGCCGTCCCCCAGCGAATGAGACATCCGACATCTGGAAGTTAGGGAGAGGAGAGGAAACCGAAAAGGAGGTGAGAACAGAGTGACCGGCGTGGTCAGAAGGAAACCAGGGGCTGTTTAGGAAGCCAACTGAGAAGGTGTTCCCAAAAGCTGAAGGTCAAAGGCTATTGATAAAGACGATTAGCACCTAAAATCGGCCCTTGAAGTCAGGACCCCGGGAACCACGGCAGGCCCCGTCACGGGGAGCCTTTGCGGAGAGGGCGCGGGGGAATCCTGGGGGATTTCAGGTCAGAGCAAGCGGCAGAGCGAGGCCATCGGACAATTCTCTGCCTATAAGGCAGTGAGGAAACTGCCAACATTCTCCGTGCGCTTCCTCAGGACGCCGGGAGCCGAGCAAAGGCGGGTGGCAGCCCTCAGTGTCGGCAGCCCGTCTGCAGGACAAGCAGCCACGTCTCGGTCAGAGCAGAGAGACAGTGAGCAGAACCCGACTGTGCGGGGCCCTCGCTGGTCCCTACTCCCCGCTCCTGCCCTCCCGCGTTGTCACGTCTCAGCCCCCCGCAGCCTGACAGCCGCCGGGGAGGGCATGGCGCGATGGGAATTCTCCAGACCCCCCTGCCCAGAGACGCGTCGTCATCTGTCGAGGCCCCCGTGTGGCCCGACCCGGAGCTGCTCCGGCGAGAAGACAGGCGGGTCGAGGACGTGTCGCGGTCACTGTCCCTCCGCACGAGTGCACGGAGCGGCGGCCAATGACATGAGAAAGCTGGGAAGGGAAGGCTGGAGAAGGGGCTGGGGCGCGGGAAATGTTCACTGTTCTGCGGCCTCCTGTCTTAGCATGCCTTCGAGGCGCGTCTGTGAGCGCGTTCCCTGACCTCACCGCCCCGCAGGGCAGTGTCTGAGAGACACACCTAGATCAGTGTGCCCTTCCGCTGATGTCGTGAGTGTACCACACGTGCTTTGTACGCGCGCGTGCCCGGTGGGTGTGCGTTCACGTACACATCCCGTAGTGGTTGGTATTGGGGCGATTTAGAAGTTTTTGCCGTGGAAACTAACAGTGTGTGTAGTAGGGCCCGCTCTCCCAAGATGGCTCCCGGCAGAGCCCGGCCGGGTCCCCGTGTTCTCAGGGGTCCCCTCGCCCTCGGGGTCCGGGCTCACGCTGGAGCCAGCACTGCCCGCTGGTGCTCCCAGTGGTCCCAGGACGCAGCGTGACGGCGCCGGCCGCCCCCGCGGCCTTCAGAGCAGACCGCGTGCGTCCCACTCGGGAGGCTGACGCCCCGGGCCACGGAGGCCACGGGAGGAGCCCCGACAGGCTGGACGTGTGAGCGAAGGAGGCACGGTGGGGGTTTTCACCTAGTGGAGCTCCGAGTTCTACAGCCCCGGGGAGAAACCCTGCAGCTGAGCCCGGGGAACCCACGGGAGCCCGAGGGCTCAGCGAGGTCGCCGTTTGACACGCCGGCGTGCGGCAGCAGGGAAGCTCCGTGACAAACGGCACGACCCCTCCCCCGCTCTCTGTACCCGGACCCGAAGGGCCACGTCGGAGGCACACGGCTCACGGTCCGGTTAGCCCTGCTGCGCACCTCTCCAGAATGACCGAAGGCCACCGCCGGCCCCACCCACAAGGACCGGGGTCCCCTCTTCCTGCAGAGCCCTTGCCGGGTCAAGAACGGGCTTTCGTTCCATCTTGCGTTTCCCTGATTACTTGTCAAGTGTTTGTTTTTCTTTGTTTACTGGCCAGCTGGATCGACTTTCCCGTCAGCTGCCTGTGGGAAGAGAGACCGACAGGATGTGTTCTGGGTTTCGGGGCGCTGCCCTCCCAGTCGCTCTGCTGCAAGCCCCCAGGGTGTCCCAGGACCGCTGGCCTCGGGTGGCAGCTCCCCGCGGCCGACGAACAGCTGCGAGGCCCGCCCAGCACATCCGTCCCGGCCGCCTTGCCGTGCGCTCGGGCGATGTCCCCGCGGCCTCCTGCGGTCTCAGTAACAGAGGAGAAGGGCCGCGTGCTGCCCGAGCCCCTCACCCCGGGTGACGACACGGCTGACGTCATGCATGTTATCCCGCACGCCGGCCCGCTGCTGCTGCTCTGGGCCTGGCGCCCCGTCTGCTGACCTTCGAGGACGAACTCCTCGAAGTTCTGGGCCAGGCTGGCCTCATGCATCCCCCTACGGTCTGTGACCGCCGTGGGGGGGGGGGTGCTGCAGAGCCTAGGTCGCCCATCCGGCCGCCGCACGCCGTCCTTCTCACCGGCAGCTGGAAGATCGGGTCTTTCCAGAAGCTCTGGCTCTTGCTCGGAGGCCAGTCGTCCGAGTGAATCCAGTCGTGGAATGGCCCGGCCGCCCTCCAAGAGCAGGAGCGTCCCCATGGACGCGGCAATCACGGGGCCCGCATTCGCTCCCTCCTGGGGGCAGAGGCCCCAAGGTCTTCCCCTAGCCCAAGGTTCTGTTCCAGGCCTGTCTCCCAGCTTCCCAGCAGCAGCCCTGCCGTCTTCCCTGGGGGTCCTCCCTCTGCACCTGTCGGTCTCCGTGCCCCTTTGGAAGGATCCGGTCACGGTGGATTAGGGCCCCTGATGACCTCATCTTCGTGTGTATTATCTCAGAAGACCCTGTTTCCCAGTGAGGTCACACTTACAGGCACCGTGGGTTAGAACTTCCACATCGTCTGGGGGCAAAGGCAACCCTGAACGTTCATCAGAACCCGCGCACCGCAGCCCTCCGGCTCCCAGAAGTGTGCACTCGTGGACCGCGTCCTCCGCGTATTTGAGACACGGGGTCAAGGAGGATGTGTGGGCTCCAGCCCGTGCGGCTGTGGCTGCTGACCCACGGGGACAGAGAGGCCACGATCACTTTTAAGATTGAGAAATAAATTGTTTCTAAAGAAGGTTTTGGAAGGTATTCTAGGCTTGAAACCATGTTGAACAGAGACCTTTGTAATCGTAGTACTTTCGTCCAATCATCCTATTGTCGTAACCGTGGTGAGATAATTACATGTTGGTTTTATTGACTTTCCTTTTCAAAAAAGAAGGAACTATTATGTTTAAGTGCCCTGTCAGGGCAAGTACTCGGACCGTATGTGTGGTATGATGGGAAATTCACGTTTGGTCTTTGTCCCAGGTTCCTGGCACAGAGCTCCTAATCCCCTTGGAATCTCCTAAGGGGTGAGTGTCTTGTTTTCCGTAAGGAGTTCTCTCCCAAGCACACCTGAGTTCGTGCTAATGAGGTGACTGCTGGAGGGACCCTGGTCCCCAGAAGGACCAAGCCACGGGTAGAGGGGATGGGAGAGGGCCCAGAGATGGGGTGCCATCACCAACGGCCAATGATTTAATCAACAGTTCCTATGTAGTGAAGCCTCCATAAAGACCCCAAAATGAGGGCTCCAGAGAGCTTCCAAGTAGGGCAGCACATGAAGGAGCGAGGGGATGGTGCCCCCACCCCTGCCTTGCCCTGTGCCTCGCTCCCAGTCTGTCTCTGGGTCGAATCCTTTGTGGGAAACCGCAAGTAGTCAGTAAAGCACTTTCCTGAGTCCCGAGACCCGTTCTAGACAATTTCCAGAACCGAGGAGCCAAGAGGGACAGGGGTGTGGGTACGCAGGGCGCCAGGACCCGAGACGGGCATCCGACGCCAGGCCGTGTGGCGGGACCGAGCCTGGAACCTGTGGGGTGTGGTGCTGACCTCGGTCAGTCAGCGTCAGAACCGAGTCATGTTGAGGGACCCCCAGTTGCTGTTTGGAAGATTGGTGACAGAAAAGAGCCATGGACTTGCCATCAGGAGAGGACAGCACCTCTCAACAAAAACCTCTAGGGAGAGGAGAACTTCAGCTGGTGGCGGGCGGACCCCCCAGGATGCCCACCTGCCAGCTGGGAGTCATGTTTGTGCGAAATGCTGAACCACAGAGGAAGGTATTTCCTTTCGGGGTCTTTCTGCTGCCCCCTCTTCCTGACATAAAGATCAGAAACGCAGGATAAGGGTTCTGGGTTATCGGGATCGTGCTCCAGTTGCGTGAGCTGCGGAAGTGTGCAGCTCTTGGTCAAAACTGGCATTTTGGTTTCATCAGCTCCGAAAGCTGACGAAAGCTGAATTTTGGGGAACAAGGAAGCATGTTTAAACTGTACGTAGACATATGTGGTTAGAGATAAAATTTATTTCACAAAACCGCTGTACTTTTGGACAGATGTGTAATTTTAGGATAAGACTATAAAGGATTCACTCAGTCGTGTAAGCGTGAAATGGAGAACCTGCCGGCATCGCGTCGTAGAGATCTGCCCCTCGTCAGGGGGAGGCAGCAGGCTGGAGGATGAAAGAGGGCATGGTGCCCTGAATCCCAGTGGGGCACAGCGCCTTCTGCTCCCCACCCTCGGTCCCTCCCACACACGCTGCGACCGCATTTCGGGCGCCGCTGGGAGAGCAGACCTGCATCAAGGACGCCCGCGACACGCGGGCACGATTCCACCGAGATGTGTGCCTCCAGGTGGGGGGCCGGGCACACCGTCTATACACAGCCTGGGCCCGTCATGCAGTGACGGGGACCCAGGGGGTGCCCCTGAGGAAGGGACAGCCACCGCAGCGAAGGAAGATCCGGGGAGAGCACGTTCCCGGCAGGACGAGCAGCTTGGGGCAGGTCCCCCGTGGGAGGGAGCTCGGTGCGCTCTGTGGTTTTCAGGAAATGAAAGACCCCAATGGCTGGAATGTCCGAGGAGGCGCAGCAGGGAGCCGAGTGAGGCTGGGCGTTTGGGGGGGCCGGTCCTTATGTGAAGGCCAGGCCACTGGGGAGTAATGTAGTTGCACCTGGGGTGGGAGATCTTTCTGGGGAGCCTGGCTGGCTTAGTTGAGGGTCTGACTCTTAATCTCAGCTCAGGTCTTGATCTCAGGGGCGTGAGTTCAAGCCCCTGGTTGGGCTCCACGCTGGGTGTGGACCCTACTTAAGGAAGAGAAAAAAGGATCTTTCTATGTCGGTGTGGAGAGCCCGTGGGGGCTGGGTGAGGGAGGACGTGGGGAGACGGGGACAGAGGCCCTTGACTAGGCAAGAGATGATCTTTTCTCGAGTTCGGGTGACGGCACTGGGGACAGAGGAGAGTAGACAGAAGCCTCGCGGGGGTGCAGCCGACAGGACAGGGCACGGAGGGGGCTGTAGAGAAAGGAGGAGCCCGGGGTGGGGCCGCGGCGTGTGTCTCGGGGAGTACGGGTGGCGGAACCGTGGCGTGATGGGGGAATTTGGGGAAAAGGTTCGGTTTCAGGCCGGGTGCAGGGTGGAGCGCGGTGTAGATCAGGAGTTCACGGTTGGCTGCTCTGAGTCTGAGGTGCCACCGGGGCAGCCAAGTGGAGATGCCGAAGAGACAGCTGAAAACGCAGGCCCGGAGGGGAGGGGAACGGTTCAGGTTGGAGATCCAGAGGCCAGGTGGCCGCTGAAGCCACGGGCTTGGGAGACGGCAGAGTGAAGCGAGCACGCCCAGCCTCAAGGCCAAGGGGAGAACAAGGACGGGAGCCCAGAGAAGCAGCGGCGGCGGCCCCGGGTCCTGGGGGTCATGAAGCCGAGCAGAAACGTCACTGTCAGGCAGCAACGATCCAGGGTAATGAGCTGTGGGGAGGCCGAGCACGAGAGAAACAAAGCTGTCCTTGACCTTGGCCACGCTGTGTGCATGGTTCGAGGCGGGGGCCCAGAGCTGGACTGGCCGAGGCGGCGGGCACACGGAGCCGTGTTGTTCGTGCGGGGACTTCCGCAGTGCGCGGCGGCTGGGAGCCCCCCCCCCCCCAGTGCCGCCATGTCTGCAGCGTGGCGCGTGCCCTCCAGGGGGGGCCGCTGTCAGCCTCCTGGGGTACGCAGCCCCCTCGACCGCGAAGAGGCCCCTGAAAGCCATGGGCTACTGTGCCAACCACCGTGTGTGACTTGCAGAGCTCAGTTATAGAAGACGCCGCGGCTGCCCCGGTTCTCTCGGTGGGGTCAGTCAGCGGCCATGCCTGGAGGGCACCCGGGGAGCCCTGTAGGGAGATCCGTGTGGGAGGAAGGGAGGCCTCCCCCTCCCCCAGCACCCCCTTGCTGGGCAGGTGAGCTCGCTGCCTCGGGAAGGCCCCTCCGGCGTCCGGCAGCCCGCAGGCCAGGCAGCACTGGCTGACCCTAACCCAGACCGAGCTGGGCCTCTCCTGAATTCTTGACCCACAGAAACCAGTGGAATAATACACGTTTACTGGTTTATGCTGTCAGGTTTGGGGGTGGCGTGGCGTGCAGCACTCATCACACAGTTCGAGCTGGAGGGAGCAAGCAGCCTCCGTCTGACTTGGGATCAAAGCCACGTTCTGCTACCTAGAAAGCACGTTATTTAGACTGTCCCTGTCTGAGGATAGATTACTGCGTTTGTTCCCACAGGTTCCTGTAGGTTCCGAACCTGTAGCAAGGAAAAGAAGGAGGGAGGGAAGGGAAGGGAGGGGTGGGAGCCGGCCAGGGTTAGAGGTGGGGGAACTATGGAGAAAGAAATGCTGGAAAGATAATTTTTATAAACCTTTAAGGAATCATGTGTGATATAATCCACATTTCTGACCCCACCCTCGGCAAAACATATAGGTTGCTGTTTAAAGTCTCAGGTCAGGCTTGCGAGGAGCCCCATTGTGTGAAAATTGCACACAGATGAGGGGCTGAAGCATGATTAGCTCATTTCCCCAAAGTTCACACCAAAAGTGGGTGGCGGAGCTCTGACGGAATAGTTCTGGAGCGACGAGGTCAAGCCTCTGCTGCAGAAAGCGAAAGGGAGCACAGACCCAGCGACAGGAGGGAGCATTGCTGAGCGGCCCTCCCCTGCCTTCCCCCTCCATCCAGAACGGAGGAGTCTGGAACTACAGCCTCAAGACCAGCTCTCAAAGCCTTATTTACTCTTCCAGCATCCCTGAGGGCCCCCAGGGGAAGAAAATTGAGGAAAAACCCAAAGATAAAGATCTGGCAGTCCTCAACAGTTCAGAGGACCTTCTCTGCTCAGGCACCGCCCCCCCCTTGGATAACTATTTACCATCTCCCTGGACTTCCGGCCGCCCCTTGGCCGGTCACTGGCTCGGCCCTTACAGTGTGCATTAGGAAAGAGAGATGTGTGGGATGTTGCTGCAGGGCTTGGGCAGAGGCGGGCCTAAATCATCCTAAGGGCGGTAATGCGCGGGGCTGGCTCAGCCATGCTGTCAGCAGACCACAGCTAGAGAACTTTTATTTCCTGCCATGTGTGAGGCAGTGGAGGGGGAGTCCGCGGCTGGGGCGGGGGAGGGGGGCCGGCCCAGCCGCCTGCGGGTCTGGCACCCAAGGCCACGGCTCTCCCTAATTCACCCCAACTAGCAGGAAATGGGGCTTGAGCAAAAAACGCCAAACTGCTTGATAATCAGTTAAAAGATAAATCTCAACAAAACAAACAACGGAGATGCGGACGGCTCCAGATCCTTTCTCCAAGACAGCAAAAACAAAGAAAATTCCTAAGTTACAAACAGCAGGGTCAGGCGTTGCAATTCCAGACCTTGGCATGTGTTAAGCAAAACCAAGAATAAGCAAGAAAATATGCTATTTGAATTGTATTCAAAATGTCTTTTACAAGTGAAGCAAATTACTTCTGCATGTTCTGGGGCTCTGCAGAGAACAAATAGTGTTCTGCCTTTAATGGGTAAAATTACACAATTTGCTTTTAACAGTAAACCGAAAGCCACGGTGGCTTCAGATAGCATCGCGCTCCCTCTACCCAGCTCTACTCCCGGCGGTTTCTGGGCGCTTTCGGGCGAGGAGGGCCGGAGAGGGCGCCGGGGGTGGGGGGGCGGAGGGGGGACGCGGCCTGCCTCCTTTCCTCGGCCGGCTCGCGTCTCCATGCCCGCGCTCCTCGTCGTCCTGCACCGCCGGGTTCTGGGACCGAGTGGCTGTCTGGGCCCGGCGGGGAGCAGTGTGGTTCCGAGTTATCGATTCGTGACCAGGCCCCCGGGGTCCCGCCCCCTGAACGTGGATGCCAGCTGCCCCGGGCGCCCCTGCGGCCTGGGCAGCCGCGGCGAGGTCCGGCCGGACGCCCCCCGCCCCCCGGAGGCTCACGTCGGCGTCCAGGCGTCCGGGGAGCGCGCGCGTGAGGCCCGTCCGGGCACGGAGCGGCGGCCCCGGGTCCCAGCGCCTCGCTTCCCGCGCGCCCCGCCCGCCTTGGGCGCGTGCGTCCGGCAGGGGGCGCCGGCGCCGGCCTTGCTCTGCCCAGCGGGGCGGGCGAGCCCGGGACCCTGCCCCCTGCGCGCCCGCGGCCCGCCCCCCGCGCTCCTCCCGGCGGCCGGCGGGACGCCCAGCCCGCGCCCCCGAGCCTCGCAGCCAGCCCGCGCGCGCCGGGAGCCTCCGGGCCGGGCCGGGACGAAGACCAGGACTTCCTCGGAAGGACCGACTTGCGCCGAGCCCGGGAGGCCGGGCCTCGGACGCGCGGCCCCCCGCGCCCCGCCGGTCCCCCGCCCTGGCCCCCACGGCCCGCGGCATGGCCCGGGGCTCGGCGCTGCCGCCGCTGTGCGCCCCGGCCGTCTGCGTGGCCGCCGCGCTCCTGCTCTGCGTGCCCCGGACCTCAGGTAGGAGCCGTCGCCTCGGTGCACGCGCGGCGCTCGCGCTCTCGGGTCTGCGCCTCGGCGGCTGCGCCCCCGGCCTCTCCCCCGACGAGGGGGCGCCGCGCGGGGCCCCTCCCCGCCGGGCCCGCAGCCCGGGGCCGCTTCCAAAGAGGCGCGCTCGGGACACGGCTGAGTGTTTCCAGAGGCCGCGCGGGGAAGCCCCTGGCCGGGGGTCCGCGAGGGTCGTGAGGGCGAAGGCGGCCCGTTCCCGGGTCCGCAGATGTGTCTTCAGTTCTCAGGACCTCGAGTGGGTCCTCGCCGTCCCAGGAGCCCCCGCGCCCCGCTCTGAGCCGGAGCCCCCCACCCAGGGCGCGCGGCGCCGCGGTCGGGAGAGGCCCGGGGTCGGCCTTCCCGCCCCCCGCCGCCAGGTCGAGAGGGACTTTGGCTTCCCTTTTGTGGGCCCCTCAACCCCCTCCTCCACTCCCGCGAGGTAGCCGAGTGGCGTTTCCTGCCTGGGGTCGGAGGGTCGCGGGGGGCCTTTCGCCTGCTGGGGCGGCACCCCGACCCCCGGGACCCAGGACGAGGCACGCCGCCGGAGGGTTCCTGGTGGCATTTTCCTGGAGGGGCACACGTTGCCTCCGGGGGGGTCCCGCGCGCTGCGGAGGGAGGCTGGGGGCCCCGCGGGGGTAGCCGGAGGAGGAGGTGCGCGCCCACGCCGTCCGGCCCCCCGAGCGCCTCCGGATCCGCCCCTCCCCCGAGCGCGTCCGGACCCCCGAGCGCCTCCGGCCCCCCGAGCACCACGGGCCCCCGAGCGCCTCCGGCCCCCCAGCACCACCGGCCCGCGCGCCGCGGCCGGATTCCGGGCACCCTGCCGTGTGGGGGAGGGCCGCGCTGCCTCCAGGCCGGGGCGCTGGGAAGCGGAGGGGGTTCGCCTCCAGGGGCCCCTTACACTTCAGAGGGATTCGGTGTTGCCCGCCCCCCCGCATTGTGCACCCCCCCCCCCCGTATTCCCGCGGGCACGGGAGAGTCGGGGACCGTCGCGGAAGGTCGGAGCGCGGCGCGCTCCAGGGACCGTCGACACAGGAATGCTGGGCAGCCTTCTTGGGGAGTCGCCTGGGTTTAAGCAGATGCTGATTACGTCAGACATGTTCGGGTTACTTGATTTGGGAAGGGGGCTTGCGTGTCTGTCGCCGCCCCTTGAAGCATAAAGCGCTCGGGGTCCACGGCGCAGTGGTCACTGGCCTATTCGAAGTCAGCCTGAGGGGTTCTCGCAGCATCCCTGCGGGTTTCCGCACCCCTCCTCCGCGCCGGAGCCCCCTCCCCTTTAGAGCGGGGGGACCCGCTCGCTGCGCTGTGGGAGGGGGCGGAAAGGGCTTCAGTGCGCGGCCGGACGCGAGGTAGCCGCGCGGGGCTGGGTGGTCCTGCGCCCCGGCGGGTGTGCGCCCCGGCGGGTGTGCGCCCGGCGTGCGCGCGCGCGGAGGGTGGGGTGCTGTGCGGCCCGGCGGGGTCGGCGACCCCTCTCGCTCAGATCCGCGTTGGAACGAGCCCGGGGAGGTTGCTCGCGGGTCGTGCGGGGTAGTTTACGCATTGCCGTCTTTTCCAGTCGAATTTCAGAAATCTGCGGGGAACAAAGCAATCCTGGGTCATTCTCCTTAACTCTCGAACGCTGAGCGGAGGTAACTTTCTTTTTCCGGTGAAATAATCCTCTCCAATAGGGGAGGGAGGAGGAAAGGTGTTGATCGGCCTCTTCCTTCTGGAACGATCCGTTAGCTGAAAATTCAAATTTGTTCCTAGTCAAAATACGAATACAGTTTTATGACGACAGGAGATTTGGGTGTTTGGCATCTTTTCTGAGGAGAAATCCTTGTAACCTGATTGTATTTTAGACCCAAAAAATGTTACTATGTAAAAACGTGGAAAGGTGATAGTAGAAGGATTTCTAAGTTCTTATTCTCCACTTTTATAGACGGCTTTGTTCCCTAAGGATACGAATGCGGATGGGCTGTGTGCCCCACCTAGGTAGGACGGGGGGACGGGCGCTCTCGGGGCTCTCCCTCTCCCCATTTTGACAGTGCTGCAGCCTAGACTTCTGGCCCACATCCTTATACTGTTCGTCATAATAAATAATGCTCGCGGGCCATTTGGAAGCAAGCAAACGAAAACATCTTGAGTAAGAAGATTTTGGAAGCAGACAAGTTTTCTTGTGTGCAGTAAGACATGTTTTTCTTATGACGGCTGTGCGTGGAGCAAAGTAGCACCCGCTTGCAGTGTTTCAGGATTTCACGAGAGCACGTTTCACCATGGCCTGTGCTTGGTACTGAACGCCATCCTGAGACCCGAACTCGGCTGCCCCCGCGGACACCCACCGTGTCCACAAAAGCCCCGTGGCTGTCCACGGGTCTCTAGGCAGTGAGGCCGCGCTTTGACTTAGCAAAGCAAGTCGCAGTTGGAAAAACGACCGCAATTTTGCTTAATGCTTTGTGTGCCAAAAATTAACCTGAGTTTCAGAATGTGCTTCCTGGGGTCGTTTTTGGGGACGGGGATCTGCGGATGGACAGGAGGCGATGGGAATGACATTTCTGTTTTTATTGTGAAGTCTTTTCCCTATTGTTGGGTCTAAGTACGGCCTCCCTTGGGGTTTCTGTGTCCCTCCTTGCAGCGAAATACTTGTTTACCCTGAAGAGTCAGTTAGCCTTGGTTTAACCTGAGACATTTAAGCCCGGCAAAGCCTGGGTTTAACACGGCTCTTTCCTCTGGAATCTTTCCCCCCAGATCAGTGGGCTAGAGATGTCCTGGGGCCACAGCTCCTTGACAGGGAGGGAGGATGAACCCTCTGAAGGGGGATTTCCGAGGGCAGGTTTCCGCGCTGCACAAGGGGCTCTCCTTTAAAATGCATCCAGCACGGTGGGGGCCAGGATGTGGAAAGTTATTATCATTGAAATGAGGCCTGGTGTGAAGGGCTTGGCCTCCCTGATCTGCAGCTCAGGAAATTCGTGTAGTCTGTGAGTCTTCCCTGGGAGAGCTCTAACTGTATAATTCCAAGTTGCAGTCAAAGACAAGACAGTGGGCTGCTTCATGTTCTCCTCACGCAAGGTTTAGGACCATCTTCTAAAACGTTCGTTGATGTTAGAGGCCTTTTGGTGTTTATTTGGTCCGTTCCCTGGGGACTGACCCGTCGGCCTCCCTCGCAGCAGCGTCCTGGGGTCACCAAGTGGAGAAGGGCAGGGTAGCAAGAAGGGCAGGTAGTTTGCCCTGCTGTGCCCCACGGGGGGCAGGGGGGCGGCTCCTGAAGGGCTCGGACCCCATCCTGCTAGAGAAGGTTGTCCCTGAGATCCTTCCTTCCTTTGGGGACCCTGCCAGGCGACCTCCAGGAACGCTGTGCAGGAAAGCTTTCTGAGCAGAGGGGACTTTGCTTTGCAGAGAGAGGAAGCATTGCTGGCGAGGGCTGGAGCAACAGCAGCTTCGTGAGAGGACAGCGGGGGTTAAAACGCTGACGTTGGAAACATCGCCCTGCGGGGACCCCGCTGGCCGCAGCAGAGGTGGCATGATCGGGGGAGTTGTGAGGGCTTCCCGAGTCCTGCAGCAACAAGAGGAGCTCCAGCCCATTAATTACGGCTGCAGCCGGCGGGGCTCGGAACCAGCCTCTCTCGGGCGGGGGTTTATTTGCTTCTGCCGAGGAAAGAAGGGCAGGACAGCTCTGCCCGCCTGTGCGATCCTGGAGAACGGATCTGGGGTGTGTGATCTAGTTAAAAATCATAGCGGCAGAGCGGCCGGGGGATTGTGGAGCCGTGCACGCAGTTTTCTGAGAGCTTTTCCAAAGTGAGGAATTGTGTTGGTGTGGTTGTCACCGTGTGGGGGATTTCTGTTGTGTTGTTGTTGTTGTTATTGTTGTTTTGTTGTGTTGTGTTTGTTTTTTTTAAAGTTCTGTCTCAGAAAGAACCGTCCCCCCCAAAAAAAATCAAAAGCCAAAGGGAAGGAAGTAATTACAGAAAAATTTAGCCTAATTAGACTAAGTGGCTCGTCCTCTAGGCAGTCTCCCGTTCCAGGGGGAGGTGGCGTGTGTGTCGTTAATTGTCGCTGCACCGAGCTCCAGGAGGCTGTGCCTTGTGAGATGTTATCTGGGGAGAATGTGGCTGCTTCTGCCAGTCCTCGGCGGGGGGGAGGGTTGGCCCCCATCCCCCAGGCTCCCAGCCCAGCGGGCCCTGAAATGATGGGGATCCTCCTTGCAGACGTGAGCCGGGGAGGACGGGCGCCGGCGGGCACATGTAGCTCTTCAGGTTAAAGTTAATTAAGCGGAAATGGAAGATTCACGTCCTTCGCTGCCCTGGCTGCCCTTCCCGGGTCCAGGCACACAGAGGACATTCCCATCGCTGCAGGGAGCTGGTTGCCGCCCCCCCTCCGGGGGGCTCTTCCGGCGAGGAGGGGCCCCCCCTTGCCTAGAGCTTGGCTCCTTGCCTGTGGGAGGTGGGAAGGCAGAACCCAGTTGGGTGGACTGGACCTGGGGGGACCAGAGGGCCCTGCCCCGAGGCGCCCAGCGCGTGTGTGAGGAGGGGTGACACCATTAGTGACAACTGTGGCCCGGCTGCCATCTCGCCACAGGACGCCCTGAAGACGTGAAAGAAAGAGACATCCTGGAGGAAGGTGCCCTCCGCGGGGTCCGAGCATGCGCACAGGGCAGGGGCAGAGGACACCTTCCCGCTGACCTGTTAGAGCTCCCCCTGCCCCGCAGGATGCCAGGCACCCTGGGGGTGCAGAAGCAGGGTCCCCCGGGGAGACCCCGAGCCACCCAGACGTCCCATCTGCATAGTCTTCAAAACAAAAACAAGGAAAGGAGAAGTCAGAAAGTGACGTGGGTTACCTCGGATCTTCTATTTATTTATTTTATTTTTATTTCACTTATGTTTTTAAAAGATTTTATTTGACAGAGAGAGAGCAAGAACACAAGCAGGGGGAGAGGTAGAGGGAGAGACAGACTCCCCTCTGAGCAGGGAGCCTGATGCAGGGCTCGATCCCAGGACCCTGAGATCATGACCTGAGTCATATTTTAAAAAAAGGCAAGACCTGGGGCGCCTGGGAGGCTCCGTCTGTTGAGTGTCCGACTCTGGGTTTTGGCCTGGGTTGTGATCTCCTGGTGGTGAGATCGAGTCCGCGTCAGGCTCTCCCCGCTCAGCATGAAGTCTGCCTGGGATTCTTTCTCCCGTGCCCTCTGCCCCTGGCGCTCGTGCGCGCGCTCGCTCTATAGAATGGATAAGTAAATCGTGATAAATTAAAAAAAAAGACAAAACCTGAAAACAAATCTTGCATTCCTAGCAGGTTTGTTTTTCCTTGTGACGGGGCGTAATAATTCTGAAACTGTTTTGAGTGAAGTGTGTGTAGGGTCCGGCGAGGACGAAGGGTGTCGCTCGTGTCATAGGCAGGGTTCCTGCGGTAGAAGGACGGAGACGCGACTCTGGGATGCAGGGAAGCAAGGGAGAACCCGCAGGGGTTGGATTGGAATTGGAAACGTTGGTATAACTCATGATCTCTTATATTCACGACACACACGCACACGCACACACACACACACACACACACACACACGGGAATGTTAAGATTTTGAAGTCGTCACTTGTAAAATACCTGTTTTCCTATTGGTGATAGTTATGTCCCGGCTCCTCCCAGCCACGCGCGCTCTCACCGCCCAGATCTTGGCGCTAGATACTGCTGCCCATTCAAGGAGCTGGGAGTGCTTTGGAGGAAGGGCTGATTGTGGGGCCGCACTGAGGGCAATCCAAGATGAGCCCAGAGCGTCGTCTTGGGCCGGAAAGTAAGTGATCAGAAATCATGGCAACACAGCACACGTGCAGGTTATCAACTTGCAGGAGCTCTGGGGGTCACGTCGGGGACCCGTTGAGCACCCAGCCACGGGAGCACGGGCTCTGCAGGGAGCACGGTAGCCGTCTACGGCTGACCACTGGTTAGCCAGCAGCCGAGGCGCCCGACGCCTGCGTTCGTGTCCCGGGGCGGCCTCACAGAGCACCACAAACTAGGCGACTTGCAGCAGAGAAGGTAGAGGGGGTCCACACCCCCCCAGGCGTCTCCGGAGAATCCCTTTTTGTCTCTTCCAGTTCCTGGTGGCTCCCAGAGTCATTGGGTTTAGGCCCACTTTAAATCCCGGACGATTTCGTTTTGGGGTCCTTCCCTTGTTAGGTCTGCAAAGATTGTTTCTAGATAAGGTCACGTTGGATGTTCTAGGTGGATATGAATTTTGGGAGACACTATTTAACCCGCGACGTTCTATAAATAAATAGAAGGGTGAGGAAGAGAGGCCACCTTGCTATAGCAAAATGCCAACTAATAAATGGGCGGCAAGTAGGAAGAATCACGGGGAACAGTAGTGATCGTGGAGATTGATTTGGGCAAGCGTCGTCAATGAATGCCGATCTAATTGGAAGAGGCCACGCATGGTGGGGAGCGGGGCACGTCCCTGGCTCCACGTGCTTCCTGCAGAGCCCTCCTGTGCAAGGGGACAGGGACAAGACTGGAGCCATGGGACGTCACGCTTAGTGGCCGATCGGGGCTCACGCCACCCCGGTGGGCAGGGGGACATCATTCTCCTGAGAAGGTGTGTGTCACGTGGTGGCATTCCAACGGGGGATCCAAAACCTGACATGAACCAGCAAGCCCAGCGTGGGGAGGGGCATTTTATGAAACAGTTGGCTTTTAGTAGAAAACGTCAAGGTCGTGAAGGGCAGAGACGGCGGAGGAGCGGGTCCAGCGTGAAGGGGACAACAGGAGGGGTCTCCACGCAGGGAGTGACTTCACACGGGTCCCGGCTGCCGCAGAAACGCCGGGCGTCGGTGGAACGGTCGATGAAATGGGAACGTGGGGGTAAATTTCTCCAGAAGTGCGGTCAAGGTTAAGGTTCCTGAGTTTGTGAGTCGTGGGGGGTTATGGAGGAGAACGTCCCGACTCTTGGGGAAGAACATACTGTGTGTTAACAAATCAGAGGCGCAGTCTGCTCCCCGAGGCTGCAGAGCGAGAGCACTGTGTGTGTGCGTGTGTGCATGCATGCATGTGTGTGCGTGTGTGTGTGTGTGTGCATGCGTGTGTGTGTGTGTGCGGAGACGGATGGGCGGACGCATGGGCGAAATGAGGGAAATTAGCGGGTCTGGTCTAGAGGATGGGGGGTCATGTCCCGCGTCAATCTTGCAACTTTTCTGTAAATTTGAAAGGATTTACAAGCAGAGGACGGAACGGGGACACACATGCGTGACCGGGGCCAGGGTCTCTGAGAAGAAAGGCACAAACGGTAGTATTTTATCGGAAATGGTGTCTAACCTCACGGGGGACTGGGGGAGGGGTGGGACTCCCGTGGGTCTGACACCAGTTTCTTCGCGGAGACTGAAAACGGCCAAGTTGTCAAGTCGTCGTCTCGTTTCTGGATGCCCGGGACTCATAACGTGTTTTTCCTTAGCTCTTTAATTATAGAAAACTTCAGACGGACACACAGTGAGGCTGGCACCGTGGCCCTCTGGATTTTTCCTGCAGCCTCCACGGTGACACGTTGGGTTAATTCGGTTTCATTTCCCCTGGCCCTCCTGATCGGTCCCAGATCACCCTCGTTTTTTACCTGTAGATACTGCTGCATGACTGGCGAGGCCCGTGCCCCACGTAATCTCAGTTCTGTTAGCACAGGCAAGCGTCCTCTGAGACTCAGGCCCTGCCCTGTTTTCCCAGCTCCGTGCAAAATGGCGGGGACTCTTGGCTTTGTTGGCGGGATGTGGGCAAGCTGTGCCTGTTCACCTTGGTTTTCGCCGTCAGAGTGGCCTCCGGCCAGACCCGGGGGTCCTGAGGGGCTAGGCCGCCAAATGGCGTGGGGGGCCTGGCGCAGGGCCAGGGGGAGACCGTGGCGGTCCCCACGCCCGTCGGGGTACGTCTCGGCCTGTGGGGTGGTCACGGACAGGCAGAGCCCCGGAAGGTTGAGCTGCCCGAGCCCCAGGCCTGCTGGTCCC
>CM052892.1:79614556-79634754 GCA_028534135.1 Potos flavus | reverse complement strand
CCCAGCCCGGGTCTCAGCCTCCCAGCCTGGGTCCCAGTCTCTCAGCCTCCCAGCCCGGGTCCCAGTCCCCCAGCCTCCCAGCCCGGGTCCCAGTCCCCCAGCCTCCCAGCCCGGGTCTCAGCCTCCCAGCCTCCCAGCCCGGGTCCCAGTCCCCCAGCCTTCTAGCCTGGGTCTCAGCCTCCCAGCCTCCCAGCCCGGGTCCCAGCCTCCCAGCCTCCCAGCCTGGGTCCCAGCCTCCCAGCCCGGGTCCTAGCCCGGGTCCCAGCCTCCCAGCCTGGGCGTCTCACGCCACCTCAGCCCTGTGCCCTTCAACCTGTGTGCTCGAATGCACTGGGCCAGCCGCAGTATTTAAAGCTGGGCGACCTCTGTTTGCAACTCCGGTCAATGGCGCACACTTACTAGCTCCCAGAGAAAACAAGTTCCGAGGAGTTCAGATTACTGGATTTCAGAACCATGAGAGAATATGCATGAAAATATATTTTTCTGTAAAGAACGTGTATTCAAAGAAACTATCTTAAAAGTTCACTTCAGGCTTTTAAACAATTATATATATATGCACGTCATTAAATCCTCCCTTACGAATTTCCATTCTGGGGAGTTTCCCGGGTTTAAAACAAGAAAAGCATGGAATGACATCCCACCTAGTGTAGCAAAACCCAAAACTGTAACAATAAAGAAAAAAAGAGTACGAGCTGTTGGAGGGGGAAGGGTAACCTGGGTCTATGGGAACCCCCGCCCCCCATGTTTACAAACCCCATCTGAGGGTGGGAGATCTTCAGGGGCTTGGGGAGGGAGCAGACCCATTACGGGGAGGGGGCGGCCATTACTCTCAAGAGCTTCTCATCAGTTTTCCATTTCCAGACCGTCTCGTTTCCAGGATGCTTAAGGTGCTTACAAAGGAGGGAAAAAAACCCAGTCGTGCAACCAGAAAATGTCTTAAGGTCCAGGGTTCTTAGATTACCTGTGCACATTTGGCGAGCAGACAAAAAATGTTTAAGTGCTATTGTGTGTTCAACTTAGTTTCCCCCACCTTGATTGTAAACAACAAAGTAGAAGTGAAACAACAAGAAACACGGGATGAAAGTGCCACTTGCTCGCACATTCTAACGAACGCGTCAAAGAAAAAAGAAAATCCCCATGGATAGTTCTCACCGTCAAATGGCTACATTCAACACCGATTTTAGGGAAAACAGAAATCACCCATGCTCCCGTTGCCCTCACAGGACTGATTTTGTGTCTGCCTGATGACTCAGACCTTTTTCCTGCTTCGTCCAGAGTTTTATTTTGGGATTTATAGTTTATTAGGCAGTTAACGTCTGTACGGTATTCCTTAAACTGGGCACACCTGAGATGCAGAATGTTCCCTTTGGATCCTGAAAGATGCCACTCAGACCAGGAAAATAGTGTCCCTTTGAAAAGGTGAGCTTCTTGGGTCACATTGTAGAGGCCCATGAAGCCAGGTGGGCAAGCCGTCTGGGGACACAGCATGCCAGCAAAACTGCGCGTGCGAGGCCGCGTTAACCTGAAGGCCCGGAGGGAAGGCCCCGGGGCCCAGCCCGCCCGGGGCCCGCGCTGCCCGCTCCGCATGCCAGGCCTGCTCCCACCAGCCGGGGGGCCCAGACCCGAGCTGCAAGGCCCCCCTTGCCGGCTCTCCTCAAAAGGCACCTCTGTCCCCAAGCACGCCTCCTTGTCCCCCTTCATCATGAACCACCTTTTTATAAACAAGACACAAAAACACTCGGACATCAAAACCCAAGGGTTTTCCCCTCCTGGTTGAGGACCTCACATTCAAAATGCTCCATTTCTGGGCTGGACTGCTGCCGCCCAGGCCCCATTCTCCCCCCACTGGGCAGGCAGGGGGATGCCCCCGGCGCGCTCTGTCCTCTCGGGAGGGGAGGGGGCTGGGCTCCTGGGGACACAAACCCCGAGCAGTCCGAAAATGCGATGCATCGGACCGGGCCCTTTCGAACAGCAAAGCCGGCATTGTGTGTTTACGCACTTGACCACCGCAGATGTTATGAATCTTCATGAAACCCAGCATTCATAAACGCAAACGCTCCACTCGGGGGTTTTAAATAAAAGGGCACAAAGAACAAGAAAAGCGCTTTTCAGCACACAGTGGACGTCTACTTGGGCAGAAACTGGAGAGAAGGTTTCTTTGTGAACATGGAGGGAAAAGTGGACAAATTTCCCTTTGGTGGAGGAAACCCTAATAACTGATCCCGGGCAAAGCGTCAAAAGGACATTGAAACACAGATACTTAGAGCTCACTCCCCACGAGGCGCAGGCCTGCGGGACAGCGGGGAGAAGAGACCTAGCGATTCCACCAGATGAGCGGGCTCACGGGGCAGGGGGGCTCACTTTGTCTTTAGTCAAACTCCTCGTCCTGTAGGACTCACCAGGCTGAGTCCTGGTGGGGCCCGCCCAGAGTGTACTCGTGCGTGCGTGTGTCTGTGTGTGTGTGTCTGCGTGTGTCTGTTGTGTCTCTGTGAATGTGTGTGTGTGTGTCTGTGTGCATCTGTGTGTGTCTGTTGTGTCTCTGTGAATGTGTGTGTGTCTGTGAGTGTGTCTGCGTGTGTGTCTGTATGTGTGCGTCTGTGTCTGCATGTGTCTGTGTGCGTCTCTGTGTGTGTGTCTGCATGTGTCTGTTGTGTCTCTGTGAATGTGTGTCTGTGTATGTCTGTGAATGTGTCTGCGTGTGTGTCTGTGCGTGTCTGTGCGTGTCTCTGTGTGTCTGCGTGTGTGTGTCTCTGTGAGCGTGTGTCTGTGTCTCTGTGAGAGTGTGCATCTCTGTGAGTGTGTCTGTGTGTGTGTGTGTGTCTCTGTGAATGTGTGTCTGTGAGCGTCTGTGTCTCTGTGAGCATCGGTCTGTGGTTGTGTCTGTGTGTGTGTCTGTGTGTGTGTCTGTGTGTGTGTGTGTGTGTGTCTGTGTCTGAGTGTGTGTGTGTCTGTGTATGTGTGTGTCTCTGTGTGTGTGTCTGTGTGTGCGTGTGTGTGTCTCTGTGAATGTGTGTCTGTGAGCGTCTGTGTCTCTGTGAGCATCGGTCTGTGTTTGTGTCTGTGTGTCTGTGTGTGTGTGTCTGTGTATGTGTGTGTCTCTATGTGTGTGTCTGTGTGTCTGAGTGTGTCTGTCGTTCTGCGTGCGGGGTCGGGGTCAGGGGCAGCAGGGGCAGCGTCAGGACCCCACAGCCCCTCATCTCAGCTGTGTCACCGCCCCGCCCGGGGCCCAGACTCTGGTGGCGAGGCCCCCATCCCCCCACCTCCTACACGGCAGCCCGTGACCCTAAACCGCGGCCCCGTTTGCTTCAGCGGCTCGTCCGTGCGGCCGGGCTCCCTTCTCCTAGGGACCAGCACCCCGCACCTGCGCCCGCCCTGGAAGATTCCGGAGCTCCATCCAAACGCACATCCGCCCCACAGGCAGCCCCGCGCGTGTCCAGAGGTCCGGCGGGGGTGGGGGGGCAGGCCCCGGGAGCGGCCGGTCGGGGTGACAGGAAGGTACCCGCCCACGCGGCTGATGGAAATCAGAGGGGACGGGACCGCTCGGAGCAGAAACCACCAGCCGCGCGGCTGACCCCACGGTGACATCGCTGCGTCCTCCCTGCTTTGTCCGGCCTCCCCTCTGTGACGAGTCGCGCTGCAGTGAGGCTCTGGGACAGCAGAGCCGTGCGCAGACCCGGCCGGGAACTGGACCGGTCCACCCACCAAACCGCCTCTCGGGGCCCCCGTCCCAGGAGGGAAGTCCTCGCCTCGGAAGGACAGCAGAAATCGCACATCTTCCTTCCCACGGCGACGCCAGCCGGCCACCCACCTTCGGGCCTGGGCCGGGCCGCACCCCGCATCCTGCTCGGTCCCCGTGCCTGCGGAGACGGCGGGAGCCCCAGCGCCAGTGCAGGACCTGGGACACAGACCCTGAGCGTCCCCGCGTCCCCAGGCCTCCGAGCGTCCTCGCACAGCTGTGTCCCCGAGCGTCCCCATGTCCCCGAGCATCCCTGCGCAGCTCTGTGTCCCCGCGTCCCCACGTCCCTGAGTATCCCCGCATCCCTGAGCATCCCTGGGTCCCCAAGCGTCCCTGTGTCTCCACGTCCCCGAGCGTCCCTGCGTCCCCGAGCGCTCGGCTGTGCACCCATGGTCACGCCGGCCGCCCATGAGAGCTCCCCAGATGGGTGACGGCACGCTGTCCGCGACCCCAAAGACAAACAGCAGGGGACCTGTACACAGAACACAGACAAGGGCGTGCACGCAGACTGCAGGCCGGCCGGCGCTGAGCAGCCCCGAGCGGACCGTCCCCGGGGCCCCGTGCCCACCAGGACGGAGCCCATGGGCGCAGGAAGCCCCGAATCCTCAATGTGCAGGGCAGCGTGGGAAGGGTCTGCGCGGACAAGCTGGGGCTGGTGGGTCTTCGTGTCCACACTCACAGCCCCAGCCCGTGCGTCCTGGGGCCACGGGCCATTCGGCGTCCCCTGGGGCCTGACCCCAGGCTCGGAAACCGAAGCGTCCTCTCCCTAAGCTTTCTGCGGCATCAGGAGCCTTAGAAGCTCTGCGGCTGCGTGTCCCTCGGCCTCAGAAGGCAGTGTCGGCCCGACCGGGGCACGCCCGCCCACGGCAGCCCCAGGCCGCCCCCCGCCCCCCGCCAGGGCCACCAGAGGCCCAAAGCCCCTCAACAAGTTCACCGTCAAGGACTGCTGGCACTGGTTTATGGCTCTGGGTGACCGGCACGGGGACTCGGACATGGTTCTACGGCCGCCTGGACGCGTCACATGGGAGCCGCCGCTCACCAGCATCAGGAGGGACTCCTCTCCGGCTCCCCCAGGGACCTGCCTGAGCCCCCACACACTTCAGAGGCCCCCCAGGGACCTGCCTGAGCCCCCGCATACGTCAGTGGCCCCCCAGGAACCTGCCTGAGCCCCCGCACACGTCAGCGGCCCCCCAGGGACCTGCTTGTGCCCCCGCACACGTCAGTGGCCCCCTGGGACCTGCTTGTGCCCCCGCACACGTCAGTGGCCCCCTGGGAATGGACCTTCGTGCACTCGCGCATGGCCGGAGTGCAGGTCCCGGGGGCCAGCCGCTGGCCCGTGTCAGCCTGCCCCCTCCAGGGTACCCCGCTGTCCTCCTGAGCCGCTGAGGACGCAGGGCCTGTGAGTGCTGGCAGCCGGCCCACGACCCCCCTCTTCACTGTGAGGACACCACCACCCGCCCATTCCTAGTCACCCCAGCCTCCCTGAATCCCAGACGGGGAGCAGGCACCGCCGCTCTGCCCTGAGGGTCAGGTCCAGAGGCTTCAACGTTTCCCTCGTCCTGCGCCCCACCAGGACGGAGCTGGGAGGGTACCCGGGCCCCGGCCCCAGCAGAACATCCAGGAGACCGGGAGGGGAAGGGCGGAGGTGTGCCGTGCTCCCCGGGCTCCTGCCCCACCGGCCCCCATCTGCCGGGTCCGCAGACCCCCGAGCTAGCCCGCACGCGGCAGCGCCACGGGGCCCAGAAGACACGGATCATATAGCCTCCCGGCTCGGGGTGCACTCCTTCCCGGCCCTGGGACCCAGGGGCCACACCCACCGCTGGTGCAGCACACGCACGCACGCACACACACACACTCCTGCAAGACGGCCTCTGCACTTGCTGGGGGACAATGAGCCTACGAGAGAACCAGCAGCGACAGGGACAGAAGCACAGCCCATCCTGAGCCCGTCTGCGTGGCCTGAGCCCGCTGGGCCAGCGGGAGCACCTACGGTTCCTGGGGACTCTCCACGGACAGCATGTCTGGGGGCCGCGGAAGGGCCAGTGGGCCAGCGGGACGATCCCGATTAGAAGCACAGAGACGCAGCCGGCTCTTGTCGGAGGGGCCTCCTCTTGGCCCCCAGGGCAGGCACAGAAACGGGAGCCGATCGAAAGCCCACCCAGCCCCATCGAGACCACGTTTACCCTAACCTTATGGGTTCCTCCAGAGACTTCCTCACTCCCCGCACGGTAAGTGCTGATGGTCCGCAGGCCCCTGTAAGAAGCGCTGATCTCGACTGCGGTGATGTAAGGGCCTATGTAAGAGCTTCCCTCCATGTAATGACCGGATGCCCACAGACCCCACGCGGCTGCGTATCCCCACGTATCCGCCCACATCTATACATAACACACCCAGGGCACAGACCAGGGCCTGGAGCACCTGTCCCATCCCCCTTCTCAACCCCTACTCCTCTTCCTGCAAACTCCAGCCTCCCCGACACTGCGCAGAGGTCACTTGTCCCAGGAGGTCACCCTGGCCACCGACCGAGCTGTCTGAGGAAAGGGCCAGACCCGCTCCCGGTTGGAGGGGGCGGGACAGAGCCAAAGCTGACAGGCGACTGGGTTTCCCAGGAAAGGAAGGGAAAGTCAGCACACACGGAGGGAACAGCATGTGCAAAGGCACTGGGACACAAAACCAAAGGCCAACAGTGCAGACCCCGCAGGAGGGGAGGAGGGCAGAATGCCCTCCATGGGGCCAAGGATGACACAGGAGGCCAGGGAGGCTGCAGGGCCTGGCGCCTCGTCCACCTGCCACCACCAGGAAATCGGCCCGGGCCCCAAATCCACACCCGCCTGATGCTGGAAGTTCAGACAGACCCATCACCTGTGGACAGAAGCTGCACAATCCCGACACAAACACGCTACCCTCGCCGGGAAGGCCTCCAAGCTGCTGCCCCTACTGCCCTTTTGTGGAAGGGAGCCCCAACCTCAAATGCAAGCCCTAACCTCGAATGCAGGAGCACCGTGTCCTGCAAACCTCAGATCAGCACAAAGGGCCTGGCGCACACTTCCCTGCCGCAGGCCCGGCCCCGGGCCGCCTCCCTGCAGACCCCCTTCCTTTCAACAGCCACTCGCTGCACCAGAGGCCCCGGAGCTCCCCTTCTGAAGTGTTTTTTCATCCCTGGAGTGGGGGAGGCCGAAGGGGGAGTCGTCATAACTCAGAGTCTCAGCGAGCTGCCCGAGCCAACGGCATAAATCAGAAGACATCTTTAGCATTTCGGGGCAGAGGAAATGGCTCTCCAGCTAAGCTCCCTACTGTTCCTTAAAGTGATTATTTTGATTTAAACGGCTGCCTGGTGACTGGGCTTGCAGCTACCAGCTCCAGGCCACAAGTCCCGGGAGCAGGGAGCACAAAGGAGCACTGTTGGCGGGGTCTGGGGCCTCCTCCAGGAAGGTGCGGCGGGCTCGGGGCTCCGGCTGCTTCCACAGACGGGCACTTGTTCCCGCCCGAGGACGCGGCCACGGCCGGCCCCTCTGCCCGCCGCCGCCCCCCGCACGCTCCAGAACATTCTGCCATGCAGCACGCGGCAGCTTCCCTCTCTGCACCAGAACCGACAGGGCTGGGAGGGCCGGCGGGAGAACCAGACCCCGGGGGCACTCACTGGGGCCAAAACAAAAGGGCTGCATTTTGTGGTTCTGGTCCACAACCTCAGCGGTCGCCGCGGGGCAGGGCCGGACAGAAACGCGGGGACGAAGGAGCCCTGATTCAAAGCAACCATCTCACGGTTTGCAAACTATTCCCAGGCAGAGCAAAACGCAGTCGTGACACGGTTCAGAATTACAGATCCGATCAAAAATGCAGGGGGGAGTCATGGGGGGAGGCCAGAGTGTCCTGCTGGTGATGCCCCTTCGCTCACTGTCCTCTCGGCAGGCCCTCCCCACCCCCAAGGTGTTCAAGGCACCCGGCGGGGTCCCCCCAGCATCCCTAACCTGCTGTCCAGCCTGGGCAGCTCAGAGCCCGTGCCGGGCTGACTCAGGGACCTTCTGCGGAAGGGGGAGGGTCCAGACAGAACCCTGCGAGGAGGAGGCCTCACCAGAACAGCTGCCGGCACCCTGACAGTGGACCCGGGCCCCAGGGCTGAGGGGAATGTCTGCCGTGTAAGCCCCCGGCCTGTGGAGTTCCGGACGGCGGCCTGCGCCAAGACAGAGCATGCCCCTCCCGTCCCCGGGGCAGCCCCACTCTGCTCTCTGCCCTACTCAGTGTGCGGGGGGCTTGCAGTTTCCCGTCCTGTTGTTTCCTCAGCAGCCGAACCTCCCCTGAATCCAGGGCTCCGGAGACCCACCCCCGAAGGCTGTCGGGCTGGAAATATCTGTCTGTTTATGGGTCCTTGCCTTCTACAGAAGACCAGACGCATTTCCCTGGAAAACCCCAAACAGCAATGACTTTGGGGACAGAGCTGTGCCTCCAGAAGCTATGTGTCCAAATGCAGAAAGACGTGCTTAAGAAAAAGCGCCTATCAGATTCGGGGCCAAGCAGAGCACATGGTGTGGACGGGGAAGCCAGGGCGGGCGGGGAGCTGGCAGGGGACCGGGCTTCTCAGGAAATGAAGAGAAAGACCGCATGTGCTGCCGGAACAGCGCGTGCAAAGGCACTGGAACACAGAGCGGCACCGGGGGGAGGGGGTGGCGTGGAGAGAGTGGGGGGTGAGTCTAGGGACAGAGGCAGCGGCCGTGCGAGGGTATCTGGGCTGGAAGTGGGCGTGAGCCCCTCCTTCCCAGGAGGACACGGCGGCTGCTGGGGTCAGTGCAGGCAGCTGTGCACACGCGCCTGGGGCACAACACCGTCCTCCACAGAGGAATGAGGGGAAGCCCGAGGTGCTGATGTCCTGTACCGGCCGGCAAATGGGGCGCACGGCGGGAGCTGGAGGGCGCACCGCCCCAGCCGGACAGGCTCTCGTGAGCCAAGGGCTCCGGCGGTGGGGCCCCATTTGGTCAAGGCCTGTGGTAGCTCCAGCAGGCAGGGCACCGTCTCTCTGGACACCAGTACCGCCAAGTGCTTAGCTGTGCCGGGCCCCCCAATCGGACGGCTGGGTTCACACCCCACACAGAAGCCCAAACACACCCTGCCAACGGGCTTCCAAACCCAGCCCCCCGTCTCGGTCAGCTCAGCGGCCACAAGCCAACACCGTGGCCCGGGAGCATAAGCCACCCAGCTTGCCCGGGGGCCCGCGACTCGGTCCGCCAAGGGCTCCCCGCCCAGCCTGCAGACGGCTGCCTGCTGGCGGTCCTCACGCGCTGGCGAGAGCGCTGTGCTGTGGCTTCCCCTTCTCCCGCGGGCACGAGCCCGCCACAGAGACCCCCCACGTGCTCTCCTCCAGCCCTGACCACCCCCAAAGTCCCAACACCAAATACCACAGCCAGGGATGTGGGGGAACAGAGACCACAGCACCCCTGCCACACGAACACATCTGTGCCCACACGCATGCACACGTGCACGCACACACACATACACACATACACACACCATGTGCACACACGTGCGCACGCACATGCACATGCATACACGGGCACACACACATCCACATACTAAGGCACACACCACGCACACACACAGGCACACACGACCACGCACACGTGCAGGTGTGCACACACAGGCATGTGCACACGCATGCATGCGTACACACACATACACATGCACCCACATACACAGGCACACACGCACATAGGCATGTGCACACGCATACACAGGCACACACACACATGCACAGGCACGCACACAGGCATGCACACACACGTACATGCACAACACACGCACACACGCAGGCAGGCTCCAAGGGCACCAGCGCGGACAAGGCGAGACGCTACAAACAAAACGATCCTAGCCTTGAAAAAGTCTGACCTGACATCACCCGCCTTCCACGATCCCGCTGTCCCCGATTCCCTGTGGAGGGTGCCAGGCCGGCGGTGGGGGGGGACGACTGGTGAGGTCGGGCCCCCAGCCCCCGCCGACCCTGCTCCTTCCCTCCCGCCCCGAGCAGGAAGGCACCCCTCAGTCTTGGCTGCCAGCCCCACTCAGCTCCCCGGCGCCCCGCCCCGCCGCCCCCCTCCGCTCGGCTGGATGCGCATCTGTCTTTGATCTCGAGGGCGGCGCGGGCTCCTTCCCGGGATGGGAAGCATGCAGGCACCAGCTTCAGCAGAACTCCCAGCCCAGCACCTCCCGCCACGCGGTGTCGAAACTGCCTTGAAATGGAAAACAGATGAGCCTCACAGAGGAAAAGGTGATTTATATTGCGGAATCCTCCAGAGCGAGCCGAAACTTGAAGAGGTTTATCACCTGGGGCACAAAACGAATGATACTCGAGTCTTCCATAGGACGGATGTGTTTTAGGGAAATGTAAGACAAGGAAATGTGCTGATTTGATTCTATTTCTTGATTTCTCTTTCCAGTAACAGATGCATGCTGCTCTCATCAATCAAAGAAAAATGCCGCTCGGGGGAAAAACACTCTTTCCTGAGAATCCCCCTGAAGGTCGGGAGGAAGAGGGAGGTTTCAAAGTTATTAGACCAGGGGAGGGAGCTTGTATCTCAACTCTGCTGGTTTCTCAAGAAGGGGTGGACATCTGAGGGTCCAGCCGTCTAGAGACAGGAGGAGATGTGAGCTTGGAGGCAGGGGGTCCCTCCCTGCTCGGGGTCACCCACTTTCCTCACCTGCCTGCTTGAAACCCTTATTTCTACAACAGCTGGACGGGAGACTTTCGTCCATCACATCATGCTGGACTCACGCTGGCCTACGGTTGGGGCCACTCTTCCAATAATCTCCAGATCCTACATGGAGGACAGAAATACCTTAGATGAAGGAGAGAAATACCTTAGATGATACTTCCGTGTTCAAAGACTTTTAAAGCAATTACGACCCTAGGAAACTCAGGATTCTTAACGTGGGATCCCAGGGAACTGAGAGGTTGAGTCTACGGCCACTACTGTCCACAAGCCCATCAATGCGTCCACCTCCACACTGGGTCGTTCTGGATGCATCCACAGGCTGCGCACTGTGCAAGATCACCTCGGCCAACATCACGATGGGACCAAACCCTTCTTGTGCTGTTGCGTGTTTCAGGAGCCTTACAGGAAACGTGCCCAGACTCTGCCCACATCCCAACCGCAGTCACACGGGACTCTTGGGCGTCTCTTGATTTCAACACAGAATCCCAGGAGGGAAAAGAGAGAAAGGCCAGAGGAAGGGACCCAGGAGGTGGCAACGAAATGCAACGTGAGAAGCATCTCAACAGACGAGCAGATGGCCTTGGAGGTGAGAAAGCACAGACCCTGAGCAGGGCCGTGCGCTTCCAGCAGGCCCTTCAGCTCTTCGGGGGGGACTAACCCCTGCAAGGGAGCCCGCTACAAGCGTGGCGGCTCCGGCCTGAGTCCTGGCCTGGCCGCGTGGCCGAGCTCACACGGAACCCAAAGCCCGACAACCAAGTCCGCTGGCCAAGAGCCCATGCTCCTGGGGGCTCACCGCGGAGTAGGCGACTTCACTTTCAAGGTAGCGGACCCTGCTGTTCAGAGTCTCTCATACTCTGCAAGCAGTGTGGGGGTACACTGACTGCCCCCCGAGTCACGCCCGTAGATGAAAAGGAAGCCCGCCCGGGCTTACGTCTATCTCCCCACACATTACCAGTTCTCACTTCGTCGCTGACGCCTCCAAAAACAGGTGGCTCTGAGTGTATTATCTCCCCTAAAGAGCATCACCGTGTGTGGACTAATTTACAAATAGCTTTTTTTAATATTTGATTTTTTTTTAAAGATCCAAATTTATTAATTTTTAGAGGGGAGGGGAGCGGAAGAAGAGGGAGACTCCTCAAGCAGACTCCCCGCCGAGCTCGGAGGCTGACGCGGGGTTCACAAGACCATGACCTGAGCCGAAAGCAAGAGTCGGACACCGGACCGGCTGAGCCACCCAGGCGCCCCTATTCCACAAATGACTTGTGCTCACTGAGCCGTGACCTCTGGGGACAGAGCCCCCTCCTTTTCTCCATGGCCGTATTCTGTTCCCTGGTATGACTGTGTCACATGTGTGACTTTGCTTTTGTGCCGCTTCCAAAACAATAAACGGCTAATGTTTCTTGTTCTGGCTCACAGACATCACTGCCATGAAGACCCCCGTACTCCCCGCGCCCCAAGCTCCGTGAGCCTAGAATGCAAAGCCAAGACACGGAATCCCCGGGTCCACGGGAGGACGCGGCGTGGATTTATTTAAGAGAGATGGCTAACCGAACGCAGCACGGATGACAGGGCTATACCCCACGGTTGCGATAATACCCATTTCCCCACACCCTTACCAGCCCTGAGCAAACTCCTCCGATCTTGCCAAAGTGATGCTGGGACATCATAGCTCATTTTAGGTTTCTTAGTACTAGTGTGGTGGGCAGAATCATGGTCCACCAAAAATGTCCACATCCTAATTCCCAGAATTTAGGACTATGGTACCTTATGCCACAGAAGGCACTTTGGATTAAGAATCTTGAGATGATGATCCTGGACCATTGGGGTGGGTTGGTCCAGGGTCATCCCCAGGGCCCTCGCGAAGAGAGCGGTGGGAAGGTGAGAGGGGCCACGCGACGAGGGAGAGGAGGAGATGGGAGGATGCTCGGCCGCTGGCCCTCAGAGGAGGAGGGGCCCCCGCCAAGGAGCGTGTGCGCCTCCGGGAGCTGGAGAAGGCGTAGAAACGGATCCAAACCCAGCCCCACAGACCCACCTCAGATTTCTGACCTCCAGGACCGTAAGAGCAACCCAGATCATGGTATTTGTTACAGCAGCAGCAAGAAACTGAACTACTAAGAGTGAGTAGTTTTTCTCATTTTAGTCGCTATTTGTCTATTCCTTGCTGCAAATTCCTGCTTTAAGACCCTTTGCCCGTCACAGCTTGAATTAAGAGTCACCAACCGTTCCTTTCATAAACCAGTTCTCCTATCTAGTTTTGGTTTTGGTGACTGGTATAGAGCCAGAGTCTAACGTGATGGTCTCCCCAAGGCACACTCAGTGACTACAACACTAGTTAGTAACAACTTCGGGGGCTCAGCTCAGCACCTGACTCCTGGTTTCAGCTCAGATCGTGATCTTCGGGTCGTGAGATCGAGCCCTGCGTCAGGGTCTGTGCTCAGCACGGAGTCTGCTTGAGATCCTCTCTCTCTCCCTCTCCCTGTGCCCCTCCCCACCCCCGATCGTGAGCATGCGCCCTTTCTTAAAAAAAATTTCGTCACTTCCCCACTCATAAGAAAAGGCATATTTAAGGGCACTTGGGGGGCTCGGTAGGTTAAGCGCTTGCCTTCAGCTCAGGTCATGATCCTGGGGTCCTGGGATCGGAGCCCCGTGTCAGGTAACTGGAGGGGGAGATGCAGGTCCCCTGGAGGGGAAGGCGGCAGGACGAAGATCTCTATGCTTTTGGAGTGAATGTACGCATCTAATGCTGTTCCACTTAGTGCCCTTGTAAGTTATGCTAGTAGAGTCTGGCTGGCTTTTTCTAAAATCTAGAATTAAAAATTAGCAAGAAGAGCCAAAATCATTTTGAAAAAGTAAAGCTAATCGGATCCTTGCTGTGATATCAGAACTTCTTACAGTCATTATAAAGCAAAGCAAAGTAAGAAATAAAATAGATGATGTATTGGCAGACCCGTGGAATACAAGGGAGTTTATTATATGATAAATGTGCCTTTTCATTTTTTTTAAGATTTTATTTATTTGAGAGAGAGAGAGAAAGAGCCCTGTATCGGGCTCCCTGCTCAGTGGGAAGTCTGTTTCTCCCTCTCCCTCCGCTGCTCCCCCTGCTTGTGCGCACGCTCTCTCCCTCTCTCAAATAAATAAAATCTTAGAGACGATCTTTCCTGTCCTCGTGGGGACAGAGAGGACAGGAGGCTGGGGAGATGCCCGTCTCAGGCCACCCATCCAGCATCCTGCCTGATGTGCACGTCATTTCCCACCACCCGATGCTTGTCCACGCGCACACTGCCTTCCTCGCCCCTTTGAGAGCACTTGGGAGATGCTGGGTAAGTGAATGGATAAAAATAATCGTGGTGGATCAGGGGAGACGAGCCCCTGAGCCACACCGTGGTGTGTCCGCCAGATAGCGAGACTCGGTCCCTGGAACCTGGAATGTGAACGCATTCCCCAACCTGGAAGTCTCCAGACCTCGGCGTTCCGGGACTCTGTATGAAGGCTTCGTCCTGCGGGCACGATAAATCCCTGACTCAGCCTCCACCTCTCTCCTCCCTGGAGGACAGGTGGGCCCAAAGTTCCGAACCGCCAGTCATAACGTGTGTGGTCCTTCTGGTGACCAGCCATCCTGAAAACAGCCAGGAGCCCACTGCAAGTCACCTCGTCGGAGGGAGATGCTCCCATCGCTTGGAAATGGGAGGGATTTAGGAGCTCTGCCTGAGAAGAGGGAGCAGAGACCAAATCTAGAGCTACGATGTCCCATCTGGAAATGCGGAGGGAAGACGGACAGGACAGAAGCCCAGCCGGGGAGCTTGGTGAGCAGGTTACGGGGACTGGATGGCACTGGGCCCCCCGGGAAGGCCGACAGAACACTCATCGTGGAGCTCGCCCGCCCAGGGGGCCAGACGGCAGGTGGATCTCTTTCCCGGGTCCTGGTCATCGCTGGTCGGAGGCCACGAGAGGCGGGGGCCTTCAGGGTACCCTCCCCGTGGACCAAGGATGGCCCCGGGCAGCCTGCAGGAAGCGGCAGGGGGGTCACGGTGGTGGCTGAGCGGCAGCACTCTCCCCTGCGTGACAACCGGGGACGAACACTCTCCCTGGGACGCGCATGCGGTGTCACTGCTGTCCTCTGTGCGGACTTGCTCACCCGCAGGGTCCTCAGTGCCCAGCCGTAAAGCAAGAACTTGATTCTGCCCCGATCGTCTCTGGGTAAAGGTGATGTGCCTTCCACGTCCCTTCCCAATGACTTAAATCACGAAATTCAGATCAAGGATCCTCTTTAAAGGAGCTCGAGTCCAGAGGCAGGAGTGGGAGCTTCCTAATCTCAGGGCACAGGACCTGCCGTGGCCTCCAAGAGCGTGGCTCAGTGGCAGACACGTGGGACGCCAAGGGTCTTACCCCGAAACGTGATCAGGCAAAACCATTGTCATGGCGTCGAATCTCGTCAGAAGTGAGGTCTGAATGGTGGAGAATCGCTGAGGCAGACTTCGGCTTGCGGGAAGTAGGGAAATAGGCCCACGGGGAACTAGCAAAGGCCTTCTTCTAAAAACCGCGACTCGTAGAGACGCCTCGATCATTCCGCGAGAGGCAAATGAAAACAGCTATCACAGGGTTAAAACCACAACTGATATATTTTTTTTCTAAGTTTATTTATTTTTCAGTAATCTCTGCACCCAACGCGGGGCTCAAACTCCCAACCCCAAGATCAAGAGGCGCAGGCTCCTCTGACGGAGCCGGCCAGGCGCGGCCCCCACGGATGGTTCCAGAATGCTTAGAACAATGTCTGCAAGAGACTGGAATTAGCCCCACGTCAAGCCACCGTTCCACACGTGGGAACGTAAAATCTAGCTCAATTCCCCTCGGAAGTCCCCTGGCCTTGAGCCCAGCTCCCAGCCACAGCCCCGTCCCCAAGAGGACGGCTGCCCTTCCGGGCCGGCTGCAGCGGGGCCTGTGTCCTCGCAGTCCTGGCCGGTGTTCAGTGGGTCCGGGAAGCGCCTACCGGGTGGTCGAGAATCCGTCTTCACGTCCAGCCACTCTCAGATGAGACAGCAGAGCCGCGTGCTCTCAAAAGGCTCAGTAAAAATCTCCGGGCCTTTCTGCCGCTGCGAGCGGCTGGGCAGGACACGGCAAGGCCGGCCAGGACGGGCCCCGACAGGCCCTGGGCCCCAGGGCTCGGCACCCGTCCTAGCGCACATCTCCAGCTGGCCGGGGCCGCCGGCCTGCAACCCCGAGGCCCAGACGCCCGGCCGGGGCGGGGAGACGCTTCCACGCCCACGGTGCCAGCTCGGGCCGTGGCCGCAGCAGCCAGGACTGCACGCCCCTGAGCTGCCTGCACGCAGGGGCAGGTGAGGGTGTAGGGGGCAGCCAGGCCCCAGGACAAACCCCAGAACCGCGAGCCGCGTCGGGCGGGGCGCCGTGTGCCCGGGCGGGCGCGTGCGGGGCTCGGTGATCGTCCACGGCATCCTGTCCGTGGCCTGAAACAGACAGCCCGACAACCACGGTCACTCCTGGTCCGAGGGACACCCGCGGCTCTCAGCGCCGTGAGGGCACCATCGCATCCCATCGGGGCAAAGACGCCACGGCGCAGGGCCAGATCGCAGGGGACAGGGTCCCGTCGCCCCGGGGCAGCGCCGGCAGGCACGTGCTCCCCGCCGTCCGCAGCCCCTCGGGCTCCCCGAAGGCCGGGAACTCCAGGCGCCCTCACTTCCCCACAGGTTCAACAATCTGGTTTTCATTGAGTGCAGCTTGGAGCCCTCTCCCACACATTTTTCTTTAATTATGATAAAAGAGAGTAACTTAATCAGGCATACATCCTGTTGAAACGAACATAAGAAAATAGAGGGGTGAACGAGGAGAAGGGGGTGGAAACTACACCCAGGGGTCCTCTGGATTTAGGAGGAAGTCCGCGTGTGGCCATCAAGCCCAGTAAATAAAAACGCTGCCTCGTCCCCCCTTGGAATCGGGCTCCAGTCCTGCTGCCGGAAGAGGGAACAGAGGCAGCCGTGCCCTGCGACTTCAGCATGGGAGGCAAAGACAGTGTCCACCCGGGCTGTCCGTCCTGCAGCCCCCAACCTCGGCAATGGGAAAACGCACACACACACAGGTACACACGTGTGTGCACACTCACATGCTAATGTACACACGCACTCACAGCCATGCACACGCATGTGCCCATGCACGCACACACGTGTACACACTCACATGCAAATACATGCACTCGCAGGCACACAGACATGCCCACATGTACACACGTATATGCACAGAGACATGCACTGTCACACAAGCACATACGCACATGTGTGCACACATATGCAAACATACACGTGTACACGCTCACATGCAAATGCACGCATGCATTCACAGGTATGCACACATACACATATATGCACACGTGTGTGCACACTCGTGCAAATGCACACACGTGTGTGCATACACACGTGTGCAGACATATGTGCATGCACACACATCCCCCATAGGGCCCTGGTTCCCGGAATGTCTCGTGGCCCACGGCAGCCAAGCGAGTCCTCAGAAACGCAGAACCCCGGCCCGCCGCAGACCGGCAGCATCCGGCCCTGGAGGCTGGGCCGCACAGCGTGCTGTGCCCCAGGCTGGACGCGCAGAACCACAGACACCTTGAACGAGTCTTATTCATACAGGGGCAAAGTGCTGGTTCACAAAACAAGACAGCGGTCCAGACCAGGGGATATTATGCAGCGTTAAAAAGAAATGAGCCATCAAGCCATGGAAAGACAGGAGACCCTTCAGTGCCTGTCGCGAAGTGGGAGAGGCCCCGGGGAAGCGGTGACGCCCCCGACCCCAGCTCCAGGGCCCTCCGGAAGCCAGAGCGAGGGAGACAGGGAAAAGATCGGGCAGTCACGGGGGCGCTGAGCAGGCTGAGCCCCGCAGGAGCGGGTGTGTGGCATTCCCCGTGTCCAGAGCCACAGAATGCACGCCGAGAGCCCCCCTGAGTCAATGCTGGGCTCCGGGGGGCACTGACGAGTCGGTGCAGGGTCGCGGACGGGGACAAGCTCCGCAGGTGGTGGGGGTGTTGGCGGGGGGGAGGCACCTGTGGGGTCAAGAAGCACAGGGGAAATCTGCACCTTCCACCCAATTACCGGTAACCTACGACTGCTCTAAAAATAAGGTCTAATTTAAAAAAAACTTGGAGAAGGATTTTATGACTTCACTTAACACTTTTTGTGCTCACAGGTGGTCATAACGGGAGCCCTCGGCATTGCCTCCGGGCCTCCACGTGCCGACACCAACTCACAGGTCTCTGAGTGACCCCGAGGCTTGTGCTGCTGTCTCCGCCGCGCGGCCAAGGAGCGGGTGCACAGAAAGGTTGAGTATCGTGCCCAGGGTCACACAGCAAGTGAGGCGTCAGGCCCGGTGTCCCTCCCCTAGACACACAGCCATGGTGGGCATCACACAAGGCACCGTCCTGCCTGCCTTCCAGAGCTCCCGAGGAGAGATGAACGACAGACGCTGGACAGACTGAAGGACAGGGGCCTTTGGAGCCTGCAGGTCTGGGTCCGGCCCCATGAGAGGCCCAGCTGCGGCAGGTGGGTCAGCGAAAACTCTGGGCACCCGTTAGGAGACGCCAAGCCTGGCCTGGTTCCAGGTGAAGGCCCTCACTAGACGGAGCATCTGAAAGTCCTGCTCCTGGACGCCCCAGAAAGTCTCTGCTGAAGGCAAGGCTCCGTGCCAGAACATTCTAGACACGACCCGTGTGGGCAGCTCCAACTGGTGGAGGCATCATGAGGGGCATTGCTCCGAGGAGACCCCGTCAGCCCAGCCCACCCCCTCCGGGAGACGCGGGGCGAGCGCAGTCCCGCAGGCCCGGGATGTTGCGCAGAGCCGCAGGGAGGGGGCAAGTGGAGATCCCAACGGGACGGTTTGAGGGGTGCGGGGGGGAAACGTACCCTCGGGAGGGGCTAGGGAACAGCCCCCGCCTATCAGGGACGTCTGGAAAAGTGAACCCCTGGCCAGCGTTTGGAGACGTTCAACCTCGGAGGGAAAGGCTAAATTTAGAGTCAAACCCACTCTCCTGTCTGTGAGAGGGAGGCGGCGGGGTTCCCACGGAGGCCGGACGCTTCCGGGGACTCCTGGATTGTGAAAACAAGTCAAAGCCCACCCAGCGTTGTCCCCTGCCCTCCGGACGCGTGGAGGGGCCTTCTCAGGAACACAGGAGTCAGGAAGAAGAGGGAGAGCAAGCTGATGATCAACACGCAAAACAGAAATACCAAAGGCAAGCTGGATTTCTCGGCAACGCAATGAACAGTCTGAAAACGAAGATAAGAAAAATAATTCCATTTATAAGAGTCTCGAAGACAACAAACTCCCTAGGAATAAATACAGGTCATCCCCCAAGAGTGCAAACCTTCAAGTCTGAACACTACAAAACACGGTTGGAAGAACTTAAGAAGATCTCAGCAAACAGAAAACACCCCGTGCTTGGGCGAACTGGAAGATCTGGTAGAGTTACGAGGGGAACACTCCCGCAAATTCTTCTTGAACATAATCCCTACCGACACCCCAACTCGTTTTTCTGCAGAATTGACCAGCTTCCCTTAAAATTCATATGGGAATGCGAGCGACCCAGAAGAGCCAGAACAATCCCGAAACAAAACCACAAAGCCGGAGGCCTCACACTTCCCAGTAATTGAGAAGAAGCAGTTATGGTCCAGGATGGACGTGCAGGTCAGTGGAGTAGAACTCCCAGTCCAGAAATGAGCCATCACATTTACGGGCAACGGACTTTTGCCAGGGCTGCCAAGACAACCCAGCCAGTGTTGGGACAACGGGACGTTCACAGGCAAAAGATGACACTGAACCCCTTCCTCAAATACAGAAAAAATGAACTCAAAATCGACCCCGGACCTCAACGCAAGAACTATAAAACGCTTAGAAGAAAACACAGGTGTAAATCTTCATGACCTTCAGTTAGACAACGGTCTCTAACATAGGGCAGCAAAAGAAAAAGCAACAAAAAATACATGAATTGAGTTTCATCAATATTAAAAACATTTGCGCTTCAATGGACGTCATGGAGAAAGCGAAAAGACACCCGCCAAATGGGAGAAAAAATTTGCAAGTGATCTATTTGATGACGGACTTGTTTCTAGAATATACAAAGAACACTGTCGCGGACTAAATGATTACGTCCCCGAAATCCATACTTTGAAGCCCTAATGTGTGGGCATTTACAGATGGGTCCTTTGGGAGGTAACGAGGTCTTGAAGGGGGCCTGTGGTGGGACGACGCCCTGATCAGAAGGGGAAGACATCAGAGCGTGCACCGCCTGTCCGCCACGCGGGGACACAGCAAGATGGCGGCTGGGAAGCCAGCCCTCGCCAGGAACCTGCCAGGCTAGCACCTCCGTCTGGGACTGCCCGGCCTTCAGAACAAGAGAAGTAAGTTTCTGTTGTCCCAGCCACCCGGCCCACGGGATGCCGTTATGGCAGCCCAAGGGGACGAATACAAACTGAATAATCCAAACACTCACGTGGTCAAAACATGATCAAAAGACGGTCAAGATTCTGAGTAGTCGCTCCTGCAGCGACGACACACAAATGGCAAAGAAGCACAAGCAATGACGCTCCAGGTCAGGAGCCATCTGGGAAACGCAAATCCAAATCCCGGCAAGATCCCACCTCACCCCTAACTGGGCAGGTCAAGAAGACCCGTCCTAACAAGTTCCGGCAAGGACACGGAGACACGGAAACCCTCCCGCGGTGCTGGCGGGAAACTGACATGGCGCCGTTGTCACGGGA
>CM052892.1:79575688-79614056 GCA_028534135.1 Potos flavus | reverse complement strand
TGGGACCCGGGCTGGGAGGCTGGGGGACTGGGACCCGGGCTGGGAGGCTGGGACCCAGGTTGGGAGGCTGGGAGGCTGGGACCCGGGCTGGGAGGCTGGGAGGCTGGGACCCGGGCTGGGAGGCTGGGACCCGGGCTGGGAGGCTGGGGGACTGGGACCCGGGCTGGGAGGCTGGGACCCAGGCTGGGAGGCTGGGAGGCTGGGACCCGGGCTGGGAGGCTGGGAGGCTGGGACCTGGGCTGGGAGGCTGGGACCGGGGCTGGGAGAGATCACTCTTCTCCCTCTGGGTACGTGGGAGGTTGGGGCAGGTGGCATTATGCCTGGTGGTTCAGGCTCCCAGGGGAGACCCGAAGTGCAGACGGCCAGGCTCTTGGGTCCTTGGGTCCAGGGATGGTGTCGCATCCCTTCCGCCTCGTTCTTGAGATCGTGGCGGCCTCGCAGCCCGCTCAGATTCAGGGGGAGGCGGGAGAAGACCAAGGCTTCGGCGCCGTCTTCAGCCCGCCATGCATGCCACCCTTCCCCCGCCCCCCCCCCATGCCTGGCGTTCTTCCTTCCGACCGTCTCAGGAAATGGTGATGCCCAGGCCTGCATGCCCAGAGCCTCTGACTTCACGGGTCCAGGCTGGGGCCCGGGAATATGTACCAAGTGTCCTCAAGTCGTTGTGCAGTGCGGCCAAGCTCAGGAGCCGCCGTCAGGGTCGGATAGAAGTGGGAGTTTGCCGTGCGATCTGGTGCACGTAGTAGGGCCTTGGAGAGTCCTCAGTGGGGCGGGGGGCAGCTAGCTGCTTGCGCGGGGTGCGAATGCTGGAGAGGCGATCTTTGGGCCCGGGAGGTCTGTGTGCAGCAGGGGCTGCCGAGGGACATTGGTGCAGCCTGGCTCCCACAGGAACCCCCGGGCGGCAGCCCCCACGCAGGCCGAGCGCATCACAGACGCCCGCACCCGTGGCTTAGCCCCGGCTGTGACCGTGAGTCGTGGCTGGGCGGGCCAGGTGGGCCACAGCCCCTCGGCGGTCCAGCGCTCGCCGTGAGGTCAGCGGCACCGTGGGTGAGTCCCGCCGACGGGCTGTCCGGCCGGAGAAGGCGGCCACGAGCCGGCCCAGGCGCAGCGTCCCACCGTGGGCCGTTGCCTTTCCGCAGGCAAGCACTGCAGGCGGCCCCCGTGTGGAGAGGAGTAGGGAGGTGGAGACCCTGGACGCGCGGTCGTCGTGCCGAGAGGTCGGGAGGTGGTCATCCGCGGAGGGGGAGGGTGCACAGAGACGTTGCGGGAGAGTGTTTTATAGTGTCTCCTCGAGAAGGATCTCACAAGGTGGCCTTCACAGCCTGGGGGGTGGCTTGGCCTCCATGGGTCAGCCCCTAGTCTCCGCAGCTGAGTCCTGTCCCCCCACCCCCGGCCCGCGGGCAGAGGTTCCCCTGTCTGCACGCCTTTCCTGCCTCCCCGCAGGGACTTTGAGGAGTCTTCTGGAAGGAATGGCCAGCACCTCTGCGAGAGGCTCTTGGGCCCATGCCTGTGGGCTGGGAGCGCTGCATCTTCCCCGGTAGGCGATGGGGGGGCAGAAGGGAGGCAGCCGGGCCCTGGAGAGACTCGTCCCCATGTGCATTGAACCCGAAAAGTGCCTGGGCAGCCCAGGGTTCCAGGTGTGCCCATTTTGCTGCTGCCACTTTTTTGGAATGGGAGTGAGTGGGGGCAGGGCGGCGGGCTTGGGGAGAGCCAAGGAGCCCTTAAACCAACGCCACAAACCCCATGACGTGCAGAAGACGCACGGGGTTGGAGTGCTCTCGGAAGACGGGACAGGGCTGTTCTTCGTGCTCGACTGGTAAATGAAGCACGTCTTTGCTTTCGTTAGCCTGCGGCTGCATTGACGAAAAGGGAGGTGGTGCGTGGCCCCCTTCCATTGCTACTGCTGCTTCCAGACCCCAGACCCAAGGGGCCGTGTTCCCCGGGGGGTACTTGTTGGGCGTGCGGGCTTGTGTCGCTGTCCTCAGGCTTGGGCGGCCTCTGGCCCTCTACTCTGGCCCCCCCCCCATCCGCGTGACCCCCCTGTCCGCGTGACGTCCGTGCTCGGAGACAGAAGGCAGAGCGCATTCTTGCGCGGGGCTGGAAAAGCAATCATTCGCTGGCAGAGGGCTTGGCCTCCCTGGAGCGGAGCCCCCACTATCGGGTTTTATTAGGGCTGTGTTTGTCTCAAGCCCCTCGGGCCTCGGAACGGGTGCTCACGCGGGGCACCCCCCGGCTGGGCTGTGTTCGATGAGCCACACCTTCCTGAGGTTCAGGATTTCACAGAAGGTTTTCTCAGCTCTCACAGGAATTTTCAGTGTTTAGGTAGATGGGTCCATTACCTGGTGCCGCAGGCTGTGTTTGGGCTGGAACATTGTAAATCCTGCTGACGTTTGCTTCGCGAGCCTCGGAAGGGCCGCTGGGCCGACTGCGTGGGGGGGAGGGAGGGGGTGCGGCCGTCTCTCCCTGTTCTCCCAGCAGGAGGCTTGGCGGCCCGTCCCCAGCCTCCGCTGGAGTTAGAAGTAACGAAAATTCGCACGCCGGGCTAAGTCCAGAATTCATGTTTGCTCGGTGGCTGGGTTGAAAATGAACCCCAAAACACAGTGCTCTTCAAACAGGGCTGGCCGGAGGGGCTAGCAGTCTGCAAGGCCATAGGTCTGGATGGCGGAAGCGGGGCCTGGTGGTTTCTGAGGAGCTGGTCCAGGGGGGAGGCCAGAGGCCACCCCTAGGGACATCAGGGGAATGCCCGGGTCGCACTGCCAGACCCCCATGCCCCCTGCTCCCAGGCCTGCCCCCTGAGTCAGGGGTGTGCCTCTCTCTGGGTCACCAGATTTACTGCTCTTTGTCATGGAAATCAATTTGCAACCTGAGCTACAGTTTTACTTTACAATCTCCAGCTGGAAGGGAACTTGGAGGGGCTTTGCAGCCCAGCAGCTCAGGAGGAAGGGCCAGCCCCCACTCCTTGCCCTCTGGCACCCTCCTGACCCCAGCCAGCAATGCTGGAGGCTGGGGACAAGACCTTTGGAAGAGGTCATGTTGCTCATAGACACCTTGGATTTTCCCAAAAGCTGGGCTGGGAAAAAGTGGTTCTGATCAGTGCGTTCAAGGTGATGCATGCTTTGGGGCCCAAGGGGCCCGCTGGTCCCTCTCCTGTGTTGGGGGCGGGAACATGGGGTCCAGCAGGGGGACCAGGAGAAAGCTGGCAGGACCTGAGTCACAGAGGGTATTGGGGTGGTGGTCAAGTCACACGAGGTCCCCAGGCTGGGGCGGCACGTGGTTCTTCTAGGGAGGGGAAGGCACTGGGGGAAGGTGCGCACAGCTGGGGTCTGTGAGGGCCACGGGGGGACCGGGGATGCCGGGCACCTGGGGGACGTGGCTGCCATGTGCTGTGGGTGGAGGAGTGGTGGGCTGGGGCAGGGCTGCGCAGCTTTGGTGTGCTGGCCCACGCCCCAGTGGCTCTTTCGGGCCGTGTTGGTGTCTGGGGCACAGCCCACCTGAGCCCGTGCACCTGCTTGCGTTAGTCGAGTCCAGGGGCGCTGGTCCTGCAGCCTCCCCCGCCCAGGACCTCTCCTCCCCCGCCCCCGGAGCCCCTTCTCCACTGAGCTGTGGGTCTTCAGGAGGCTGCTCCTGGATTCCTCCGGGATGGAGGTCGCGTTTCAGTGTCTCTCTTGTTTTGGGGTGACTTGGGGCTGCCTCAGTCAGGGTTCAACAAAACAGGAGGAAATGTGTATGAAGAGGTCTGTCCGGAGGGATCGATGGGCCTGCGGCGCTGCTGGCGAGTGGAAGGGCGCCTTCCGTGGAGCAGACTCTGCCTTGCCCGGAGGCTGGTCCGCTGAGCGGTCGGGCCCCCCACGTCTTCAGGGTGACCCCCTTCAGGAAGGCAGCTGGCGAAGGATGTCAGCCACACGCACCACGCACCTTCGTCCTCGACTGAGCGGCCGGACCGAGGCTGGCCACGTGGACACGTGGACCCGGCAGTCATACCTGAAGCGTGCAATTTATACCTGAATTCCGGTTTCTTTGAACCTCTCGCTGGCGTCTAAAAACTAGAGTCAGTGCTTTCGCCTGTAACAAATTCCATGTTCAAATTATAAGTAGAAAACGTGCCGCATCCCGGAATGCTGTGGGCCGCCGGCCCCCCGTGTCCCGGGCGCCGTGCGTGCTCCATGGGCTGTCTCCGTTCCTTCAGCCCCTTCTGCGAGGTCTGCTGGCGGTGACCCAGCCGGATCACCACGCGGTCCGCCTGCGAGGCTCAGTAGGGCAGGAGGAGGCCTGGGCCCAGCCTGTTTGGGGGAGGAGTCCTGGTTGGGATTGTCCTTCTTGACTCTGGAACGCTCTCCCTCAGCCTTGGGCTCACACAGAGCCTCCTCTGACAGGGTTGGGTGCGGGCAGCCTCTGGCGCTTTGCTTTTCTTAAAGGGAACGAGGTTCTGCACACGGCTGCCTCTAAGAAGCAGCAGGGAAATCCAAACTCTGCTGGTCCCTTCCAGAAGGTCACCTGCTTCATCTGTCCCCAAAATGTGACTTCCGGCACGCACCCTTTTCCTTAAACACCACAAACTGATGTTATAACAGTAATAAGGTGAATTCCATACAGACCTCTAATCATAAACGGTGCGTAGTGTCCTATGATTTCCGTTTCTCAGAGGCCAGGTGTCCTCCTGGTAATAGTCTCCTGGGTCTGTCTTTCCAACCATTTTCTCTATCTATACGAAAACAAACAAAATTTATTTTGGCAAAAAGCGTTGATGTTAGCTTTTTTCTCTCAATACTGTAACATAAACATCATTTCCTTCAAGGGTTGGTCGTGTAATTCTGTCTTACTCTGTCTCATGGCTGCAGAATGAGCCGGAAGCTCCACTCCGTGCGTGAGTGACCTGCCGCCCGGCCGCGGAGACGCTGCTGGCTCCTGTCCCCCGGGCGCGCGGCGTTCGCCGGTATCCGCCCAGACCTGCTTCTGGGAGCCTCCTCGCGGAGCCCAGGACTCGGGTGGGACCCCGTGGGAAAGGCAAGGAAAATGCAAGTTTCCCTTCAATGCCTTGAAAATACAGAACAAGGAAAACTGGTGAAAACTGTGGCTGTTGTTGGGGTGTCTGGGTCACTCCACCGGCTGAGCGTCTGCCTCTTGATCTCGGCTCAGGTCCTGATCCCCGGGTGGCGAGATCGAGCCCCGTGTCGGGCTGTGCGCTCAGTGCGGAGTTGGCTTGAGAGTCTCTCTCTCCCTCTCCCTCTCCCCCTGCTCGCTGGCTGGAGCGCTCTCTTTCTAAAATAAATAAAATCTTTAGAAAAAAAACACCAGTAGCTGTTGATTTAGATATGTCGTAGTGAAAATTGATCAGGGTTTGTATTTAGATTTATGGGTGTGTGGAAACGCGTCCCTTTAAGAAAAGCAAACCAGGAAACCGATGGTCTATTATCCAGCTGGCCCTCAACCAATACAGGAGTTGGGGCGCCGACGCTCGTCCGAGTCAAAAATCCATGTATAACTTTTAACTCCCCCAAAACCTAACTAAGAGCCTCCTGATGACCTGCAGCCTTCCTGATAACAAAACAGTCTTACTGATGATATGTGTCAGTATCTACATTATACACTGTATTCTTACAACAGAGTAGACGAGAGAATGAAGGTTACTAAAAGGATCGTAAGGCTGGGGCGCCTGGGCGGCTCCCCTGGTTGAGCCGTGGACTCTTGATTTTGGCTCCGGTCACGAGCCCCTCATTCGCATCCCCATCCCGGCCCTGTGCTCAGCAGGGAGCCTGCTTCTCCCTCTCCCGCTGCCCCTCCCCTGCTTGCACCTGCTCGCTCTCTCTCTCAAATAAATAGGTATTTTTAAAAAGACTGTGAGGAAGAGAAAATACATTTTCAGTGCTATATCGAAAAAAATATCCACGTAACGGTGGACTCGGGCAGATCAAACTTGGGTTGTTCCAGGATCAACGGACTCTGTGTGATTTGTGAGGAAATCGGTGTAAACAGAAATCAGTAGATTTTTACTCAGTAGAGGCCCTGGGCTCTACAGCAGTAGATTGATTAACGATGGTTCGCGTATGTGTTTTAGGTTAAAATAAACTATTTATCGAAGGCGTACATCATTTTTCGTGACTTCCCCACCGTGGGATTGGCTTCCAGTAATCCACCGTCTGCCCATCCCGGTCACACTGGGGGGAAGGCGTGAGCCAACGTGCACTCCAGAGTGTGGCCGTGTCTCCGTTTTTGTCCCTCCCTGTGCTGATTGTTTGCAATTTTCTCTCGCGGTTCCAGGTACGTGGAAACGCTCACAACTACTTCTGAGCCTGCTGCCTGCTCCCAGTTGTCTGTGGTTAAGGACAGATGTGCAAGAAAACGTGGCCCCACATTAAGGGGCGACTGGCACTGTGCTAATTCATTTGTCTCTGTCCGAATGCACTCGAGGGAGCTGACGGCCCGTGAGCTGGGATTTCTTCAGAGGTGTAGCAGTGTGGTGGTGATAGTTAATGTGTAGTTGTTTTTATTTACTTATTTTTAAAAGATTTTTATATATTTGAGAGAGAGAGGGAGAAGGAGAGCACAAGCAGGGGGAGCGGCAGGCAGAGGGAGAGGCAGGCTCCCCGCCAAGCAAGGAGCCCAGTGTGGGACTCGATCCCAGGACCCTGGGATCCATGACCTGAGCCGAAGGCAGACATCTAACCCTCTGAGCCCCCCAGGAGCCCCAGTTAATGTGTAGTTAAACTATACCTGGAGGTCACTCGAAAATGGAATTCTCCCTCGTTCTCAGCTTGTGTGTTTTCTCTCGTGTCTGGAATCACTTAGACATAAATAGGGAGATGATGAGATACCTAAAAGGCTTTTGAGAAAATTAATCACACGTTTCTTATTTTTAAAAACCACAGGAAACTGCAGATAGAACGATAACTTCTTATAATGTTAATTATTATCTATGCCAAAGTAAAAACAAGCGTTAGTGGTGTAACGTAGATAATCTTGTTAATATCAGGCCAATTACAAAAGCCTTATGTGGCGATGTTCTGTAAGGGAGGTTGGATGGATGGTACAAGATACAGTTACTGTTTTCAGACACCGTGTACTTCAGAGACCTAAGTAAACTTATGAAAAACTTTTAGTAGAGTCATTAATACGTTTGGAAATTATCTATTGGGGAAGCTTTTCTATAGATCACCAATAATCAGAAGCTTACATTTAGGGGAAAAAATATCACTCTATGAAGCAATAGCAAATAAACCGTACCTTTACTAGAGAACATGAAAGCGTGTTAGAATAATGAAAAATTTTGAAAGGACAGTAATTCAGTCATGGTCTGGATTCCGTTTTCAAGTAATCTCTACACCCAGCCTGGGGCTCAGACTCACAACCCCGAAATCAAGAGTGGCATACTCCACCGACTGAGCCAGCCGGGCGCCCCGGGAAGACTCAATGTTTTAAAGATGTCCGTTCCTCCCAGGGTAACAAAGATCTGAAATAACGTCAATCCATATCCCAGTAGGACTTTTGGGGGACACCAGACAAAAACGACCCGACAGGCTATCTTGAAGAATAAAGAATTGGTTAGGGGACACCTGGGGGCTCAGTCTGTTAAGTATCTGCCTTCGGATCAGGTCATGATCTCAGGGTCTTGGGATCAAGCCCCACGTTGGGCTCCCTGCTCAGTAGGGAGCCTGCTTCTCACTCTGTCCACCACTCTCCCCACTCATTCTCTCTCTCTCTCTCAAATAAAGACATAAAATCTTATATATAAAAAAAGAAAAGTGGTGAAAGCAGATCATTGCTATGTTCTAAAATATATCATAAAACCGTAGTCACTAACACGGTATGATTCTGCCCCAAATTATGATTGGTGATTGGAAAATAGGCAAATGGCACAAGTGACTTCGCAGAAGAAAAATACTGACGAGTGTTACAGAAATTTAAAAGGTCCTCAGAATCCTTCGAAGTGTACAAGTAGAAATTAAGCTTAACGATGGGCTACTTTCTGGGTATTGAATTATGAAGTTTTCAAAAATTATATTCTTATATATAATCTAAAGAGATCTGTGAATATGGGACCCTCGTGTCCACTAATTTCAATTTTAGGAATCCGTCTTGAGAATATGGGGAGAGAAATAAAGATTTATAGGCAGGAATGTTTATTAGAGCTTCAGTTGGTACAGTTCACGATTAGAAAGAGGCTGAGTGTCCAGCCGCAGGAGAAGTTATGTAAACTTGATACGCTACATAGAGAGGTATTTTGTAGACATTTATAAAAAATTACATTTTCGAGGAATCATTGATGTTACAGCAAAGTCTTCATGATATAACGTTATCTGTAATGACATGGGGAAAATGTTATGATGTAATATTCATCGTTCAACTAAGACATATCAAGTGCCTAATATGCACCAGACTCCCAGGATCTGTTTGAACTATGGAGAAGAATTCCCTTCCTTTTGGGGCATATAGCTCAGGGAGGAATTATTATTGTATTATCAATGGTAATATAATAATAAAAAACTCAATTTAGGAAATGATTCTAATCTTGTAACAAAAAGTATCTGTGTCAACACGGAAGGGTGTCTAGTCTGGGGAATCAAAAAGAAATGGACCAAATTTTTAATACTGGTTTTGTTTGGCTCCAAGTCTGACAGGTTTTTTGTTGTCGTTTCTTCCCTGTGCTTTCCAGTACTTTCCTAGTTTTCTATAAAATCTGACTTACGGTTTGGTAATCAGAACAGAGTGAAGCTAGAAACTCGCACTGTATCCGCTCCTCAGAAGGGTACACACAGAGTGACTTAAAACACACAGAAATTTACACGCGCGGTAATTGTTGCTTATTTCCATTTACAGAAGATCATTTGCTTCACCCGTGGGACTAAATGCTGGATTTCTGGTTACCTGGTACGATGGCCGGGTCGTGGAATCGGACCACGATATATTGGGGTTTTTAGGAGCATTTCGGTTATAATGCAGAGAGATGTAGGCATGCCAAGGGTAAAGGGACCGTGCGAAACAGGCGGGTTCTGGAGTGTGTGAGAAGACACACGCGTGTCTAAAATTGTTTTCGCACACCCGCACGGGTGGGAGGCTCAGCGTGTCACGCTCTGTCTACACTGGGGTGCATTTCGTCCTGTGAGCCGGGACAGAATCTTCCTTGGGGGTGTCCTTGGCCTGGCTGGTACTCGGCTGAGTGGAGCTTTGAACCCGGGGAGCAAAACCGTAGGACGACTCTGGCAATGTTGTCAGCGTTCCCCCCGGAAAAGCAGTTGCTCCCCGGGGGTTCAGCCCCCATGGGTGCGTCCTGTTTTCCCACCCCGTTAGACTTCCACAGAAGCCAGAGGGGTGGACCTGGAAGGCCGTGTCCCTCGGGCCTGCGCATCACGGCTGACCTGATGAGCCCCAGTGCTTTCGCTGGGGCCGTTGCCGAAGGGAGGACTTTCCTTCTCCCTGCTGGAGGTCAGTGTTTGCCCAAGTCAGCAGTTTGCGGCTGTGGAGAAAATCTGACGACTCTCTCTGTGGCTTTGCTAAATTGATGCTTTTCCTTTCACGGCCCAATTCCGAGCTGATTCAAAAGTCCTGTGATTTATAAAAATGTGACACGTGATCGGCGCCTTGTCCCTCTGGGGTGCCCCAGTCCCTTGGGGGCATCCCGGAAGATGGTCGTGGGGACGGACGGATCCTCAAAGCCCCTCAAAGCCGCCCTCTCCCCTCCCGGGTGTCAGGCTGGATCTTGTAGAAATCTCTGTGAGTCATTGGGGCCGTGCCAGCTCTCCAGGGGCCCCCAAGGGCGGGATCCCAGGACGGCGTCTCGGATGAAGTTGTCGCCCCAGCGTGATTAGGGGTGAACTTAGCATGAGTGGGACCTACGGGTCGCCAGCGAGTTTGGAGAGTGATAGACCGTCCGCGCCGCATCTCCAGGGCGGGCGTGTGCCCGGGCCGCGCCGCAGCTGTTCTCCCCGTCCTGGCTCGTGGGGGCCACGGTCTGCGGCCCACGCTTTATTTCCTTGCAAGTCAGCTCTGTCCGGGATGACTGAAGGCTTGCTTCCACATCCGGGAGGGGGCTTTGTTCTCGGGGCTTCTGTGCATCACGGCCCCGTTGCCGGTGGTGGACACAGATGTGCGTGTGTTTCTGATTGTCCCCTGAGTCTGAGAGACACATGGTATTTGTCACTGCTTCCAGAAGGCTGCAAAGAAATGGGGCTCGGCCATGCGGCCCTTCTGACTTGGGCACATGCGCGAAGCCCAGAGCTCCCTCCCCTTCGTTTCTTGGCGGCCAAAGGACTGGGGTGCCGCATGGGCGGTGCTGTGGGCTGGATTAAGGGGGCCTTGTTTGGGCAGCTGGCGACAGGCCTCCCCTCCTGCCAGGCTACCTCCTGATTGCAAACACATGGGCTGGTTCCTGAGCCTGGGGACGCGGTACGTGTCATGCCCGCTGAGAGCTGTGCGTGTCTCACCCCCGACGCCCTGCTTGTCCCCAAGGAAACAGGACCATCCCTTGCCAGGGATGGAGGACAGCTGCCTCCACTCAGCCAGGCCTCCCAAATGCACGTGCCCTGGACAGCCTGGGGCAGGCTGGTGAACGCGGGCACTTGGTTGCCTTTTTTCCGCCTTCTGCAGTTTGGTAAATGATTCGAAGTCGTCCTCCCTCTCCTTTCTCTTTCTATGAATGTGTTTGCTGTTATAAGCAGACTTCTGGAACGCCTCGGGTCCCGCAGCGGGGACACGCTGGTGCCTGAGAGGCCTCACGGCGAGTGGGCTGGGCCAGCGTGCACAGTGGGGCGGGGTCACGGGCTCCTGGCAGACCGGCCGCTTCTCTGTGGCCCTGAGCACCTGCTGACCTTCCCGAAGCCCCCTGTGGACGGCGAAGAGGCCAGCAGCCGTCTCCGCCCCGCAGGGTGGTCGTGATGAGCACCGGGGACGCGGGAAGGGGTGTCCGGCCCATGTGCCGTGTGGACATCGTTCCTGTTTTCTCCCCGAGGGACTGCATGCGTGTCTTTAGGCTCACGATCCCGAGGGCGGCCGGGAAGAGTGGCTTCCAGCCCAGTGTCTTAGAGGGCCCGCCTCGAATCCAGCAGGACCGGGGACGTCAGAGGCATTAGGGAGATGAGAGGCTGCATGCTATGGGGACTTCGGGGGGCATGCCATCGTAGGGCTCTCCTGGGAACCCCCTGAACTAAAGAAACCCCCGTGGGTCCCCTGCCACGCTGCCAGTGCAGCTCTCCGTGTCCCCCTCTCCCCGTGATGCAGCCCTTCCAGCGGCTGAAGGCGTTGGAAGACGGTCCGGCAGACGCACCTAGCCTGTCCGCCCGGCCCCGCCCCACGAGGGTTAGGCTGTCCCCGCACGCACATTTTATGAAAACAGTGTGCCCAACAGTTTGAAAATAAGCTGTTGAATGGTGACATGCAGATCTCCTACAAACGGGCTTTCTGGTACATTGTGGCAATGCCGTTGTTACACAGAGGAAAGGGAACCGCTGGGCGTCAGGGATGGTGGCTGGATGCTCAGTCTCCGTCTCTTTTTTGAAATTCTTTTTAGGGAGAGAGAGAGAGAGAGAGAGAGCGAGCACAGGAGCAGGGGGAGGGCAGAGGGAGCGTGAGAGCGAGATTCTCGAGCAGACTCCCCTCTGAGTGCAGAGCCTGACGCGGGGCTCGATCCCATGACCCTGAAATTACGACCTGAGCCGACATCAAGGGTCAGACGCTCAACCGACGGAGCCCCCAGGCTCTCCCGGATACTCGCTTTTATCCACATCTCTCTGAGCAGGTCTCTTTCCTTTCTTCTCCCCGAACCAGGGTCTAGTCAAGGTTCACACGTCGACTGGGTCGTTGTGTTTGGTCTCTTTAATCCTGAAAATCTCCTCCCCTTTTTCTTATCTCTGTGATGCTGGCGAAGGGGGGCCACCGGCTGGTGAGCTCGTGGGATGGCGCACACCCTGAACGCCAGACCCCTTCCTCCCAGTGGTGGCAGCTGTGACGGGGACGTCCGCTGCGGGTGCCCCCGGGAGGACGTGGGAGCGTCTGCAGCCCCCTTACTGGGTCGGCGAGCCGGGGAACGGGGGGTGCACCGCCTGCAGAGGGTCCCACCAGCGGGGTGCTACGTGTGACCCCGCGTGAGGACGCTGCTCCTTGCCTTGGTCGGGGGCCATTGTTGCCGTTACTGTTCGGCAGCCACACGCGTGGACCCTTTCCCTGGGTCCTGTTCCCCAAACAGCCTTCTGGGCAGTGCTTTGTCCCCCGTCATGAGCTTGTCCGGACCCGTTACTGCACGGCTGGCTGCAAAATGATGACGGTCTTTCTCATGGAGTCATTAATACCGAAAAGTTTCCCCCCACCCCAATTTTTGGAATCACGAAGACCAAGGATTTCTTAAAAACCTCCGTGTGTCATAATTAAAGTCCTTTTTATTCTTCCCAATTCTCACATTTCCTCCCTGGAATGCTTTAGGCCGGTACCTGTGTCCTTTCGACGTGACCCTCTCGGTGTTTGATTCTTGCCGTGTGGCATCCCTTAGCGTCCCTTGTGCCATACCGACAGGCGGCCGTCTTCCCAGGGAGCCCCGGTCCTCGCTCGTGGTGTGGAATGCCAGGATATGGGTGCCGATTTGCTGCTGGGCGCTGGGCCCTCATTGCTCCCAGACCCTTTCTGTGGCCCGCACTACAAAAAGTATGTTTTTAAAAACCATGACTTTGCCCAGATAGTTCTAATTCAAGTTAGTATTAGCGTGTGTGCCTCTCTGCAGAGGCACCTGAGGGGCGCAGTCGGTTAAGCATCAGACTCTTGGTTTCGGCTTAGGTCATAATCTCAGGGTCACGAGATCGAGCCCCGTGTCGGGCTCTGAGCCAAGTGTGGAGGCTGCTTAACATTCTCTCTCTCCCTCTTCTCCTACCCACTGCGCTCGAGCTCTCTCTTTCCACAAAAAAAAAAAGTAAGAATATAGTCCTCTACGTTTTTATCACTTTACTAAGTTCCCCATGTCCCAGCTTCGGTTAACTGTTTGTTGCCATTCCTCGAAGGGCCCTTTCTTGTTTTCATTCAGCAGTGAGTTATAAAGCCGTCTTCCTTCTCTCTGGCCCTTGCTCATGTTCATCCTTTACGGGATGGACCTTAAGTACCAATTTTACGGGACCTGCCCAGGAAACGGAAAGCCCTGAAAGATCGGGATCCGGGGTCCGGGCCACAAGGGACCATTTGTGTTCTGTTTTTTACACAGTTTCTACTCATGGCCGCTCAGAGGAGCATCCAATGCGGGGAGAGGGAAAGCCCCCCCCCCCCCCCATTAGCGGTTCTCAGCTAGAATTCCTTCTGTTTTACTTTGTCATTCCTGGTGAGCTCACTGTATGTCTCATATACTGAGAACTCCCCCCCCCTCCCCCCGACCGCCCCCACCACGTAATGTAGCCCCGGGACGAGCCGCGCCCACTGCCTTCAGGATATCGCAGGTGCCCTAGGCACCGCTGCCTCCGGGCCTCGCGCGCAGGACCCCGAGACGCGAGCGTGCTCTCTGTGCGGCGGTAATTGTGTAGGTGCCCAGTGGCTGTAGGAACCAGCAGCTGAGAGACGAGAGGGAAGCAGACCGGCAGTGGTGGGGGCCTCTTGTTCCCGAGCTTTATAAATTCTTGCCCCAGGAGCCCCATGACCTGTGCCTCGTCCGGGAACCAGCCTCCCCACGCGGGGCTCCGCTCCTGGCCTTCGCCCGCCCTCCACAGGCCACGGCGGGAGCCTGCCGGCTCGACCCCCAGGCGCCCGCCCTGGCCTCGTCGACTGCCCAGCGGCGGTCTTTTCACCGAAGCTGGACCACCGGGCTCCTCGATGGGGTTGAGGAGGGAAGGAGGGGAGCCTCCTTCAGGGTCTGCCCAGGCAGAGCAGTGGGAGCCGCAGGGCGTCTGTTCTCTTCATGGGGCAGAAGGGGGGGCGCAGGGGTGAGTGATGTGCAGTCGGGGACCAGGAGCAGGAAGGAGGGGTGGGGAGGGGGCTCTGCAGGCCTGAGCCCGCGCGGTCCTGCCTCTGGAAGGTCTGACGCTCTGCTGGTCACACATCGGGAAACCCCGGGGTCACCTCTGTCCCTACCCCTGGGGCTGCGGGTGCGGCGGCCGCCCCCCACCCCCGCTCTGGCTGGTGTTCTGTGTTTCCAGCCTGGCTGAGTCCGTTCGGGCTGCCCCTAGGAGCCCCCCAGCCTCGGTGGCTTGTAAAAACAGCCGAGGTTCCTCACCGTTTTGGAGGCTAGAAGTGTGGGAGCGAGGTGCTGGCATGTCTGGTGGGAGCCCTCTTCATGGGGGCAGGCGCTGGCTCTCCCTGTGTCCCGCGTGCAGGAAGGGGGGTGTGGGGTCTCTGGAGCCTCCCGAAGGGCACGCATCCCGTTCGTGAGGGCCTCATCCCCACGACCTGCTCACCCCCAGAGGCCCCACCAGCTCGGCGTACTGGGGGCAGATCTCTACCCATGAATTTCGAGGGTTCAAATGGCCACGTGCTCCTGAGCTCAGCCCGCCCTTCCGTTTTCTCCTGGATTGAAAGGGTGAGGTTTCCGTCCGGCTCCCGATCCCCCTGCCGTGAGAGAGCCGTGGGGGCTCCGTTTGTGACACAGTCTCCCCTCTGTTCCTGGAGGGCTCCATCAGGGACCCCGTGTCCGCGCTGCGAGGTGGCTCCGTGGGGGGACCGGCGTGGCCTCGTGGGGGTGGCGGTGACGGGGTCCAGACGGGGGGCGCCTGGGCACGTGTGGCCTTGTGTCCCAGTGACAGCACGAGCGATGCCAGCGCCCGCCGGGCGGGTGCCGTGAGGACAGGAGAGCGTTTCCGCCAAACTTGAATGAAAGGAAGACGTTCACCCGCGCGTATCAGAGGGTGGAAATCTGTCATCTCACAAGTCGCTGATGTGCGGTTCTGTGACACAGATTTGGGTAATTAGAGGGTTTGATCACCAGGCATGTGAAGCCTGTTACAAATGTGGGTCCGCGTTCCTGGCAGGAAGTCAAACTCGAAGACTGTTGGAGCGAGTCGCGGCTCTTTCAAGGTTGCCACGAGCAGGATTGATTTAGTTTGGCAGAAACTACAAAAACAAACATGGAGTTTAGAAAAGCAAAAGCTCATGTGATCCCCACGCTGGCCCCAGAGAAGAGGAAATGCTTCCTAAATTGCCCCGTGGACCCGCGCGCTGAGGCTCGCTCTCCCCGACCTGGTAATTTTCAGACCGTCTGGAGGAGCCACAGACGAACTCAGGGAGACGCGGAGAGGCCTGGCCGGCCCTTCCCCCGCGCCCGCTGCCCGCCTGCCTTCTCCCCCTCCCGTCACCAACACGCCGGGCTTTTCCTCCCTGAGTAAATCTGCACCGTGGTCGCTGAGCCCAGCCTTGACTTCTTCGGTTCCCGTGGATGCCGAGGGAGCCTCGGCTGGGCGAGATGGGAGCACCGGCGCTGTGTCCCCGGGCATCGGCTCCTGGACCCGTGGGCACCCAGGGAGTCCCCTTCTTGGGGCCAGGCTGGGGCCCGCCAGGAGTGGGAAGACGAGGTGACAGCCTTCCGGACACAGACCCTCTTCCCTGGCCCCTCGGGGTAGACGTTCTCTCCTCGGATGCAAACACAGCTCAAGGCCGCCACCGCTCCCGTCTTGGCCTCGCTCATTTACGGGGACCGCGGGATCCCGTCAGTTGGCCTCTGGGTCCGGGCGGCCCCTCTGGGTACCTCAGCAGGCCTCCCACCTGCTGGCGGCAGTCCGCCGTCCTGGAATGAGCTTGGGGAAGTGGGGGACACACACCAGCCAGGTCTGTCCCACAGCCGGGCCCAGACCTCCCGCTCGCTGCACCTCAGATGTGGGACTCGGCCGAGACGGAGGCCAAGGGGCTCCCCAGCGCTGGGCTTCAGGCGTGCGCAGCTCCAAGTGTGTGAAACGGGCGAGGGGTGGTGAGGGCGGTCACGGTTCGAGGAGAGGTAAGATCACGTCAGCCTGTGATAGTACAATCTCCTGGTGGCGGGCTGTATGTCTTTCTCAAATCACACTCGCAAGTGTCCTTTCTTTTTGCAGTTGGGTTCAAAACCAGTAACAAAGGGTAAAGGAAGGTTTTCCCCTGCGGGCCTGGGCTCTTGATTCTTTCTCTCATGTTTAGGCCCTCCGTGGGGCATCGTATCATTTCCCGCGGAATACACGGAACCCGCAGTTCCGGGGGGAGCAGCGGCGGTGAGCAAGTAAGAGGTCAACGGAGGGCTTGCGGATAGAGTCCCGGCAACAGAGACAGTGAGGAGGGGACGGGGGCACGCAGCACAGCGACAGGGCATGGGCAGCAGGGATGGCCTTCCAGGAGGTGGTGTGGGAGCCTGTCTGAGAAGGAGGCATGGCAGCCGGGCCTGTGGACACGAGGTCCAGGTCTTGGTGCCGGAGAGAGCTGGGGCAGGCGAAGACGGGCAGGGGGCCGGTTGGCTGCTGTGGAAGGACCCGAGCCTGCCAGGGGAGGAGTCAGGGCTGTAGCTGAAGCGGGACGGGCTCCTTCTCGCAAGGACAGGGGCTCACGATGGGGCTTGTCTTTGGAAGGGCCTCCCGTGGCTGCGTGAAAATGCGTGGGTTCCTGTGGAAGGAGGGAGCCTGGGGGAAGGCCGCGTTGGTGGACCGGAACCAGGACGGCGGTGGCTGGTGTTCGGGTGGGGGCAGGGGGAGACCGAGAGAAGGAATGTGCTCTGGGAGCCGTCCCGGGGTAGCTGCCAAGAGCTAGGGGAGGGCGGAGCAAGATGGCACATGCCGTTGGCCTTGAGCGCCTCGGTCAAGGGCGGGCTGCTAACCGTTTATTGAGGGGGGAGGCCACGGGCTCTGGGAGTTCTACGGGGCTGTTCTCGGTTGCCCGTGACCATGAGCGTACTTAGAGAGCAGCCACGGAGAAAGGGCAGCCCCTCCGCCCGGGCACTTGTTGCTTGTGTGTTGTTTTCGTCCCTGCGTGTTGGAGGCACCCACCTTCCAGACATCTGGGTGTTGCCTAGGGACGTGCCGTTTGCCTCCTCCTCGGTTAGAAAGGTCCCGCAGAGCTACCGGGCATTGCAGAGGGGTCCTTTTTGATTTCTCCGGCACCCCAGCAAATAGTTCTGGTGCGCAGGGAATTCGCAGGAAGCCCATCAGTTTCTCGAAGGCTGACAGTCACAGTGCTGTCACATTTTCCATCGAGAATCCCCCTCGATAGCCAGCAGGCAAGTTCTGAGCTGAGAACAGTATTTACACTGTTTATTTGAGGATTAGTGAAAATCCTGTAATTCTCCAGGAGGCTGTCAGGAGCAAGAGGAGCTTGACTGAACACCGCCGTCCGGGGCAACGTGCCGTCATTTTACCTGCAAATATTTAATGTTCTCTTTGAAGTACCTTTTCTGACCTGTGTATTCTAATGGCCTTATGGTTTATTTTGCAAACCATGTAATAATTTTTATTATGAATGAAAATGCCTGTGGTTTCTTTGCTCCTGAGAGGGAGCTATTTTGCTCTCTAATAAGTGCTCGTCAGAGAGAAATCATTTGACACGTGCCACGAATCTGTAAAGCGGCACGCTGGAAACCATAGATCACTTTAAAATATAACGCATGTCATTTATTACTGAAAAGGGTGCTTGGTATTATTGGATTTCCTTCTTGAAACGTGATCTGTGTAACCATGGACTTTTTCTCAAACCCATTACATACCTTCACCATTCGGCAGGAGCTTGCATTGCTTGCGCGCGGGGATCCTGGCGTCAGACCGTCACCCGGGCTCTGTGCCCTGGTTTGGAGTAGGTGGTGAGAGCGAACTTTGCGGGACGGGAAACACTGACCAGGCACTTGGTGGGAGCAGGTTATTTCCCGCCTTCGCCGCGTGATGGAGGGATGTGCAGGATGGTCACGGACGGTCTTCTGCTCTCAGGGTCGCCGACCAGGCCGGGCTCTTGCCCTCCGGAGATGGAAGATGCCTTCCAAGGGCAGACGTGTGCTCGGCTCTATTATACTTTGATTTTCGTCCCCCTTCTTGAGAGAATACCTTACTTTGCCATTTCTTCTCCGTTGAGAGAGAAAATGCGGTACAATTCAGGATTCTCGTGAGCGCCTGGGGTGCCCAGCGGGCCCTGGGATCTCTTGTTCTGCCATCTTTACGTTTTCCCCGGGGATTTGGCTCATTCCCAGTGTCCGAGGGCCTCCGTTGACTTGCGTGAACTTCATGATTATGATGGGACGTCTGCGAGGGGAGAGTCGGGAAGGCCTATTCAGGGGACTTGCCGGAGAGGGCCCTGACTTCACGCTGAGTGACACGGTGCCGCCAAGGGCACAGGGCACGATGGCATCTTCTAGAAGGCTGCGCTGGGCTCCCCGGCAGGGACCAGCCGGAATTGGACGCTTGCACGTTTTTCGCTCTGTGGTTCATCGAGGATCCAGAAAGCGGGCCCTGGAGCGTATGCCCGTCTCCGCCCCACCAGGCCCCGCATCACCATCTCCCAGCCACCCCCTTCCTTGGCCCCTGCGGCCTGTGGGCTCCGAGCGGCGGTCCCCAGACGCGTCAGCCCCGAGCAATCTGGTTACTGGTCCAACCACCGGTGTGCGTGGCGAGCCCCTCCACTACCGAGAGTATAAGTACAGACAAGTAAGGTCTGCAGAGCAAAGGGCTCGGTGATAGGCAAGCCGCCGCCGCTGTAATCTGTGCCGCGCGGATGGGGTCTGAGTGACAGAAGCTGGAGAAAGCCCGTCTTCGCCTCCTGTGCTTTGTCGTGCAAGCAGGTCACTGCTGCTCCGTTTCCTTCGCGGGGAAGGAATCACCGGGGGGGGGGGGGGCAGCACCTGCCAGAAAAAAAAATTTTTTTTTCCCAAAAGTCACCCTGTCGAGGTGGCGGTGACAACACGCGGCTCGGGGAGGCCCGGGGAGCACGGGGCCGGGACTGCTGCTGGGACCTACCTGCTCCTGTCCCCGTCCTGGAAACCAAGGGCAGGCAGACCACAAAGCTTGTGACTCAGGCGAATTCAACACGGAGCAGACAGACAGAAGGACCGTGTGGCCTGCAGGGCCCGGGCCTCGTGCCTCCCTGCCTCCCCGGCCCGGGCGCGCGGGCCACCCTAAGTCGGCACTGTCCCGGCCGCTCTGCGAGGGGGGGAAAGGAGGGCTCCCTCTTTTTCTTCTTTGGCCAATGTGGGAACTACGTGAAGTCCTATAAAATTAAGTAGTTTTCTTTACGAGGAGACACGGGGGGAGGCAGAGAGTCATGGGGGGAGGCAGGGGGAGGGAGGGGAGGAGGGATGGCTGGGTCTCCCCCACCAGTGACCACAGGGTTCCTGGTGCCCGGCTCCGGTCCTCCCAGGGGGCCAGGCGGCCACACACGAGGGTGTGCCCGACCCTCCGAGGCGGCGCTGGTCCTGCCTCATGCCTCAGCAGGGGGATCGCGGGCGTCCTAGCGCAGGGGAGGACCTGGCGAGCTGGACCCCCGGGCTGGCCGAGCCCGGCCGGAGCGAGAGGGAGACGGTGCGTGAGGAGCATGGGCAGCTGCAGCCACAGCAAGCCTCCGGTGTGCGACGGGCTGGGCCGTGTCGTAACCAGACGTGGAGATGACTGTCCTGAAGACGGAAGTGCTCTCCTTCCGGATCCCTGGAAGCAGGGGGCAGGCACGCGGGTCCCGAGGGTGATGGGGAGGGGACGCGGGCGGGAGCCTGGAGGGTGGTTTTCACAGGGAGAAACGGTGAGGCCGGCTGAGCCGCCGTGGGGTGCGGGGGCGTGGGGTGCGGGACGCGGGGCCTGCCCCGCTGTGCGGTACGCGGCCCTGGGGCTGACGAGGGCAGGGGATGATGGTCAGAGGATTTGATGGGTTTGCTCACGGGCTAGCCCTGGGCACGGGCTCCGTCTCTCCAGGGTCAGCAAGCCCCCCACCCCCACCATGTGAAAACATCAGAACCACAGAAAAGCAAAGGAGAACCCCTCCTTCGGGGAGGCCTCAGCCATACCTGGGAGCAGGACGTCCCCTGGGTCCCTGCAGGGGTGTCCCGGGCCCAGCGTTCCCAGAGTCCTGCACGTGACCGCTGCATAGGGACGACAGCTAGCTGGAGGTCTGCTTGGGGGGCTAAAGGCCTTGGGGCACCGGGCAGGGGTCCTGTGGGCTCTTCCCGGGGACCCACGTGGGTGAGCACAGCCAGTCTTCGCCAAGTGCCACTCGGAATGACAGCGGCACCGAGTCCATGCCTCGGCTCCTCTCCTTTCCTCAGAAGCTCCCGGAGAGCCTTCGAAGTGTTTGTTCTAGAAGGGCTCCTGGGGGATCGGAGAGCCCTTCCCTTTACCGTCGGTGAAATACTCCATCGCCGAGCCGTAGGGACGTCTGTAACAGTGGCAGTCGTGTCTGCGATGGCGGCGTCCCAGCCGGGGAACAGCGAGCGCACGGCTCCGGGGGCAAAGCTGGGCAGCACCACCGAGCGTTCGAGTGTTTGTCCTGGGGTCTGGGGACGGGGCTTGGGGCTCAGGCCCATCAGCATCTGCGAGTCTTGGGGGGAAAGGTGCAGAAGGATGCTCACCGGGTTACTTGGAATGGAAATGTGGTCCAAGGACGAGGCAAGGTGATGCGCGCTGAGGGACGTGTCTAAGACGACCTTAGAACTTCTCTATCTTAGAATATAAACATATGTGTAGAGTGCGTGTATGTATTATGGGAATTCATTTTATTTGAAATTTTTTGTATCTATGTATTGAGTTTATCGGCTTACTGTAATCGGATCACAGAAGGTATTGTCCTACTGGGCATCCGTTCATTTATTTTCCAGGCTCATGATGTTCCCATGAAGAAAAAGCAAGCTGGACGCCTGGGGGGCTCAGTCAGTTGGGCGTCTGCCGTTGGCTCAGGTCATGACCCGGGGCCCTGGATCGAGTCCCGCGTCGGGCTCTCTGCTCAGCGGGGAGCCTGCTTCTCCCTCTCTCTCTGCTGCTCCCCCTGCTTGTGCTCTTTCATTATCTCTCTCTCTGTCAAATAAATAAATAAGATCTTTAAAAAAAAAAAAAAGGGCAAGCTAAATCCTTGTAAGAAAAAGCCGGGAGAAGAGTCTCGGGCCACGAGACGCCGGCGTCCCCCTTCCCTGGAGTGCGCCTAGCTTGACCCACCCAGGCAGAGAGCCGTTCCAGCCCATCACGGGCTCCCAGTGGGTCTTTCCTGCTTATTTCCCGTGTGTGCTTGTAGCACCTTGCCCTTGACACTCACACGGTTCTGGAAAGGTCACTCATCCGGGCATGCTTGGTCTTTTCTCCTGACCTCGAGGTGTGACGGTCTCCCATTTCCGCCCGGCGCTGAGTGAAGGCGGGCCCGAGGCATCGGCCTGGGGGGCCTACTCCTGCTTTGCCCTTGGCTTCGAGGGGGTGGGGGTTCCGTGTCTCCCGGGCCGGTCGGAACTGGGTGTGCGGTCCTGCGTGGGACGCGCTTCCTGATTCATGTTCCTCTATGCGAACACTTTGGATGCTGTTGTTAAAGACTCTCGATTTCCGCTATTACCTGCTCTTACAGGGCTGTGTAAGGAGTCTAAGGACCTCAGAAGTTTATTCCCCAATATGGGCCTCGCAGTTCACTCACTGGCCCCCATCCTCGTCCCTCGGAGGAGCTGACGGGCGTGACGTTAGAAAGCTGGGGCCTGTTGGCTCAGTGTCAGTCACTCACAGTGGCCACTGGGGGCCAGGTTCAGCCAGCACCCACTCAGTCCTCCTGTCTTCACTGCGAACTCTTGCCCCGTCCATGCGGGGGCTGACCCCGGCCTCCCTGCCGGCCTCCTGCCCACCCACGCCCACACCTGCAGCTGGCCACCTCGCCTTCCCGGCTCGCCCCTCGCCTTGCTGCTCCTGGGGTTCTGGCAGGCGTCCTCGGGGCCCCACCGAACCTCGGCCCCGCCCCCCTGCAGGGGGCCAGCCACCTTCGCTGGCACGACCGTGGCGTCTGAGTGGTAGGTGGGAGCCGCAGGAGGCCAAGGGCTCGTGGGGGCCCCGTGCTGCCTGGAGACCCCAGAGGGGTGGGCACATGGGGGTCACTGAGTGAACCAACGAGAACAGGCTCCCGTCATGGCAGGGGGGGTCGGGTGACGGCTGGCAGCCTGTTCTTGGGGGCTCCTGGGAGTTTTCCTCCCAAGCGTGGGGGGCACTGTGTCCGCACAGGTGTGTGGAGGTGCAGCTAGATGTCCTGCAGATGGCTGGTGGGGACCCCCCCGGGTGGGGACCCCCCCCCCCCCGCAACCTTCCTCTGCATAATGACCAAGAGCAGATGACTCATGGTTGCAGGCCCAGGAGTCCTGGGGAGGAGAAGGCCAGCTGCCCTTGGCTCCCTGGAGGGAGACGAGCACCCCCCGCCCCCCTGCAGCGGCCGGGGCCTCTGTCCGCACCCCCACCCTCTTAGCACCAAGCGGCTGCTCTTTTAGGAGATGCCGTGCTCATTTGCCGGGGCCGCCGTCCTAACGAGCCGCAGCCGGGCGGCTTCCACAGCACACGTCCATCGCCTCCCGGGCCCGGGGCCGGACGTCCGAGGTCCAGGTCGGACTGCATGTCCTCCCGGGGTCATCCCTCGGGGCCCGTCTGGGCCCTCATCTCCTCTTCTCCTAAGGACTCCAGCCATGCGGGGTTAGGACCCACCCTCATGACCTGTTACTTCGCTCACCTCCTCTAACGCTCCTCCTCCGAAGAGGGCGCCGTGCTGGGGTGCCGGGGCGAGGACCCCACCACACGGCTTGTGGAGGGCGCCTCCAGCCCGTCATAGACGCCGACCTGAGGAAGGCAGGTGACGCGCATTATAAACCCACGCCGCGCTCGGACGGCCTCATCCCCTGTTGCAGTGTGGGGAGGGCTCCGGGCGGGGTGGGGGGCCGCCCTGCTCCCCGTGCCTTGTGGCCAGGCCCTGTGGGCCGGAGTAGCGCTGCCCGGGCCCAGTGCAGCTCGATCACCACGTTTTCCCCCACGGGGGCCCTTGGTTCTCGGAGGAGCCCGAGGCCATCCCCAGGGCTGTCCTCACAGGGGCCGCGTTCTGTCTGGGACCCGAGCGGCCAGCCGTACGCGGTCAGCTGGCTCCCGGCCTTCTGGGACGTCCCCTGCCCTGCTGTGCCCCGTGTCACCTCCCTCACCAGAGCTGGGAGCAGACGCAGTCAACCACAAGGCAGCCTTCCTTCCTGAGCCCTGGGCTCCTGCCCGGAGCCCCCGGAGGAGGTCCCATTGACCCCGGAGTCAGAGGCACGGGCGCTGCAGGGGGCAAGTCGGGCGTCCTCCTCCTGGCGCGGCCACACGGCGGCCCCCGGGCGAGCTCGCTGCAGCTAACTGTGCAGAACCAGCCTCGGGGACGGGACCTGCCCAGCTCGCAAGCAGCCAGCGGCCCAGAGGCGGGGAGGAGGCTCCCCGTGGGGCTGCCACCTTCTGTCTCCTCCCGTAGACCCTGCGAGCGTGTATCCCAGGTCGGTGATGCCTGTGAAGAGGTCTGCTTATGCGGCACGCAAACCGTACCCGTCGGGCGGGCGGGCCGGCGGGTCTGACAGCCGCGTCTAGGATTCGCTGGCCGCCCGTCTGGGGTGTCTCTGGTCCGGGGTGCGTAGGGCGAGCTCGGGGTTCACCACGACTTAGGATGGTCGTCAAGGCTCCCCAGAGAGCAGGACTGCTGCCCCAGCGCCCTTGCACGTGGGGCATCACTGTGGCTCCAGATTCCGGGGCTGCCGCAGCCCCGTGTGTGGGTGCCAGCGCCCTCGGTGCCGCGCGGGGAGGTCGCCTGGTGCCACCATCTCCTGCGTGGTCCTTTCAGCGGGTGGAACCCGCCGCCTTCGTGGCCGCGTGTCGCTGGGGCCGAGCAGCACACTCAGTGCCCGTCGTCAGTCTTGCTGAATTCCCACAAACCGTGTCCGAGAGGGGCGCCCGATTTCAGCTGACCACCCTTCGGGTAGGGTTCCTGGTTTGGGAACACGTTAAAGCTGTCCCGGGGGGTCGCACCCGTCTCTTCGAGGCGAACCCTGGCCCTTCCGACGCCCTCGGTGGGGTTCGCAGAAGCTCACGCGAGCTCCGGGTCCTGCTCTGGGCGCGCCTGTGCTTTCGGACACACGCAGGAGGGAGGGCGCCCACGGCCTTTGCCCTCCCTCGCCGCCCCGGTCCCTGGAAACCCCCAGAGTGTTGTCACAAGCCAGGGAATGCCGCTGGGAGTGCTGGCGGGCTGCTGACCCGGCCTTGGTTCTGGTTTCGGCCGCCGACCTTCCTGTTAGTGGGAGCGGCGGGCCCTTCCCAGTCTGCTCCTCTTCCCCAGCCTCTCCTCCCCTCCTCCCTGATTGCCCTTCCTTCTCCCCCTCCTCTCCTCCTCCCCCCCTCCTGCCCCTCCTCCTCCCCCTGCTCCTCTCCTCCTCCTCCCCTCTCCCTCCTCCCCTCCTCTCATTCTCTCCTCTCCTTCCCTGCTCCCCCATGCCTCTCCCTTCTGCCCACCCCCCCTGCTTCTCCTTCTCTCCTCTCCTGCGCCTGTCCTGCCCGCCTTCTCCCCCTCATGACCCTCCTCCCCTTTTCCCTCATCAAGCCCTGCTCCCCTCCCCCTCCTCTCCTCCTCCTCTAGCTTCCTCCTCCTCCTCCTTCTCCTCCCCCTCTTTCTCCCCTCCTGTCTCCTCCCCTCCTCTCCTTCCTTCCTCCCCTATGCCTCTCCCTTCTGCCCACACCTCCTGCTCCTCCTTCCCCCTCCTCCCCTTCCTCTCCCCCCTCCCTGCGTTCCTTCTCCCTTCTCCCCCCTTCTCCCATCCTCTTGTTTCCCCTCCCTCCTATCCTCCTCCTCCCCTCCTCTCCCTTTTTCCTACCTCCTCCCCCCTCATCCTCGCCTCCTTCCCCCAACTGTCGTCCTTCTCTTTCCCTCTCTCCCTGTTTCTCAGGTATGTGTGGGGAGAAGAGTCCGTGGTTTGTCCAAAGGGATACAGAGAACCGCGAAGCAGAATCGTGGCTTTGGCCCGAAGAGTGACTGAAAAGGCCTGTGGTTATCTGCAGCGAAGCCGGAAAGCAGAGGCAAGCTGGCCCCTGTCACTGGGGGGTCAGTGAGCATCAGAGGCTCCCGGCCTGTTGGCTGAGGCTCAGATGACGGGATCTGAGGGGAATGGGACCGGCACCAGCATCCCCCGGGACCTTGCTGGAAATGCAGGTTCCCGGGCCACACCCCAGGCCTGGGGAGCAGCACACGTGGGGCGAACCCCAAGCTCTGCTCGCAGGCTCCCGGCGGCTCCCGAGGCCCGCCCGGGTGTGCGATCCGCTGGGCGGAGAAGGTCGCTCCCTGTCTGGGGACAGCCTGTGGGGCTGAGCGGGGCCGGTCAGCAGTGTCCCTGGTCGCCATGGACATCATCTGGGGAGTTGGCAGGTTTGGGATGCGGCCCGGGCCTGGGGTTTGCGGGGTTCTGCTGGGCGCCCGGGGCCGAGAGTCAGCTCTCCCAGTCGTGGGCCCTCTGATGGCCGGGCTCCCAGGGACAGACTGTGAAGCCGCCCCGGGGGCTGGTCTCGCCCTGGGCTGGTCTCCTTCAGGACACAGGTGTGCGTGCTCCGGGTGTGCTGGCCGCGAGCCCGTTGCGGGGGTGAAGTGCCCACCGGCGAGGGGTCCCGTGGCCAAAACGCATGGGTCGGGGCTGAGGGGCGCCTCCCGAGGTTAAAAGCGAGCGACGTGGGACACGTTGCTGTGGCTCAGAGTGTCTTCCCCGGGCGCTCTCTGCATTGGCGGTTTTGTTTCCACGGGAGGAGGTCCCGTAAGATGTTGTGGCCACCGGCTGCAGACGCGCCCCGCGTCAAGAAGGGGCCACTTGGCACGGGCGGTGGGGCGGGAAGAGCGGCCGCACCCCTGCCCGGCCCGGCGTGCACTGGCTTCGGAGGCCTCCTGGCTCCTCGCCTCAGTTTACCCGCCTGCAGCACGGGGATGGCGGGGGCTACCTCGCCGGGCGCGGGAAGGAACAGTGTGCCTGCCGGGCTGGCGCTGTAGCTGAGGAGGCTGCCGCCAGCTCATCCCTCTCAGCCGCTCCCACGGCGCGTTTGCAGGCGTCTCCAGGTTGCACATCTTTAAAATGGGAAGAAAGGGGCACCTGGGGGGCTCCGCCGGTGAAGCGTCTGCCTTCGGCTCAGGTCGTGATCCCGGGGTACCAGGATCGAGCCCCGTGTCGGGCTCCCTGCTCAGCTCCTCCCTCACCCTCTGCCCCTCCACCCTGCACCTCCTCTCTCTCGCTCTCTCAAATAAATAAATAAAATCTTTAAAATGGAGAGAACGCCCCCCGACGCCGCATGCAGGCGTCCAGCCCCCGCCGGGCGGGCTTACCGCCGTCCCTGCTCCCGGAGCCGAGTAGTCTCCAGCAGCCCGCGTGGTTCCTCTTCCCGAAGCTCTCGGCTTCATGTTTCCCGCAGTGACGTCCCCCTCGCGAGCAGTCCTCCGCCACCGCAGGTGGTGACCGTTAACCAGGTTCCATCACAGCTGCTACGGGCTGGTTAGGGACGACAGCTGGCCCTCGGAGGTCGCAGCCAGGGTGAGGAGGGGACCTGGACCCCCGCCAGGGGAGGACAGCAGACCAGGGGAGGACAGCAGGACCAGGTCCAGGGGAACCTGGACCCCCTCCAGGGGAGGACAGCAGCCGGGGAAGCAGCCGGCTGGTCTGGCAGTGGTCAGTCGTGTTCCCGTAAAACCTTCAGTTAGCTCACCGACCTCCCCAGACGGGCCCCACGTGGACCGTCCCTTCCCGTCTCCAAACCACCATGTACGCATCTCCCCGTCTCTGTGAATCACCCACCGGGGCCCTTTCCCCTGCCTTCCCCACCCAACAGTCCCAGAGCAGCTGATCTTATGCTGAAATGCCCCTCGGATGTCATACCTTTTCCACATCCAAGTAAAGCTGAACTCCCCACTGAGTTCAGTCCCCGGGCCGTGGGGTGATATGCACGCCTCCCTCTTACTCACCTGCCGTGCCTCCCCCGGGGATGTGAGCCAAGGGTCATCTGGCCCTTTATCCTTGTGGGAGCAGCGCTGATGAGGGAACGTGATGCAGTGGAAAGTCTGAATGGGCTCCCACCTTCCCATCCCAGGTCTTTCATTCAACCCCCAGGGAGTCTCGTGGGGTGCTTCCCGACGAGGTGTTGTGAAAGTGTGGTTGTGTGTGCATCTGTGCCTGGCAGCTGGTATGTGCATGTGTGTGTGCACGTGAGTGCACATGTGTGTGCCTGTGTGTGATCACCTGCCCGTGCGTGTCTGCAGGTGTGTGTGCGTGGGCGTGATCGCCTGCCCGTGTGTGTCTGTAGGTGTGTGTGCACGGGTGTGATTGCCTGCCCCTGCGTGTCTGCAGGTGTGTGTGCACGGGCGTGATCGCCTGCAGGTGTGTGTGTGCACAGACGTGATCACCTGCACGTGAGTGTCTGCAGTCCTGTGTGCATGCATCTGTGTGTGCACGGGTGTGATCGCCTGCCCGTGCGTGTCTGCAGGTGTGTGTGCGTGTATCTGTGTGTGCACTGGCATGATCACCTGCCCGTGCATGTCTGCAGGTGTGTGTGTGCACGGGCATGATCACGTGCATGTGTGTGTCTGCAGGTATGTGTGTGCATGGGCGTGATCACCTGCACGTGAGTGTCGGCAGGTGTGCGTGCGTGCATCTGTGTGTGATCACCTGTACTTGTGTCTGCAGGTATGTGTGCATGCGTCTGTGTGCACACAAGTGTGATTGCATGTGTGTGTCTGCGGGTATGTGTTTGCCTGTGTGTGATCGTGTGTACGTGCATGTCTGCAGGTGTGTGTGCGTGCTTCTGTGTGTGCACGGGTGTGATCATGTGCATGTGCATGTCTGCAGGTATATGTGTGCAGGTGTGATCACCTGCACGTGCATGTCTGCAGGTGTGTGCGTGTGTCTACGTGTGCACAGATATGACCGCCAGTACGTACGTGTCTGCAGGCATGTGTGTGCACGAGTGTGATCGCCTGTATGTTGCGCATTTGCCCGATCTTTTCTCGTTTTGCAAATTGAACCTGTATACACATTAAACAGCTGCTCCCGTCCCCCTGCCCTGGCCTCTGGCAGCTCCCGTTCCTCATTCTGTTTCCATGGAGTCCACTACTCCAGATACCTCATAGGGATTGTAGAATATTTGTCTCTTTGTGACTGGCTTATTTCACTTGGCATAATGTCCTCGGGTTCATCCAGGTTGTGGCACTTGTTAGAATTACCTTTTTCTTTTTTTTTAAGATTTATTTATTTGAGAGAGAGGGAGAGCGTGTGCGCCATGGGGAGGAGGCAGAGGGAGAGGGAGGGAGAGAACCCCAAGCAGACTCCCTGCTGAGCAGAGCCGGCCACAGGGCTCGATCCCAAGACCCTAAGACCATGACCTGAACCAAAATCAAGAGTCAGATGCCCAACTGACTGAGTGAGCCAGGCGCCCCAGAATTTCTTTTTTAAGACTGAATAGTATTTCCTTGTGTGTACATACCACACTTGGCCTCTCCATGCATCCATCGATGGACGCGTGGGACGCTTCCGCGTTTCAGCTGCCGTGAATATGAGTGTGTGGATAGCTCTTCAAGACCCTGCTTTCTGTTCTTCCGGGCGTACACTTGGAAGTGGAATTGCTGGGTCATGTGGTTATCATGTTCTTAGTTTTGGGGGGAACTGCCGTCCTGTTTTCCGAGCAGCTGCACCATTTTACATCCCAGCGGCGGTGCCGAAGGGCTCCAGTCTCTCCACATCCTCTCCAACATTTGCTCTTTTCTGTGAATGGACGTGAAGTGGTATCTCACTTGTTTTGCAAATGATTGGTGATGTTTTCATAATCTCTCTAATGATCAGTGATCTTTCCATATGCTTCCTGGACATTTGCATATCCTCTTTGGAGAAATGTCTGTGTTGGTCCTTTGCCCATTTTGGGGGCTTCACAAGGCATCCTCCCTGCATGGCCCTCCGATGCCCTGCACTTTCTCCCTGGAGTAATGGTGTGGTGGTTCCTGCGCCTCCCCAGTGATTGGGGAACCAGGAAAACCTCATGTTCTTTCTACCTTGGCTTTCCTGACACCTGTGACCTGCTTGGGTTGGATTCAGTCCATTTCCCCTGGGCAAAAGGGGAGATGTTCCAGAGCTCTCTAATGGATGTTCTGCGAGCCTCCCCTCCCCACTACCCCGGTTCCTTCTCTTTCTGTCTTTGCTGAGCCCTGTAGGGGAACTTGCCCCTGTTTAAGTGGCCTTCCAGCACACTGCACTGTGTAGAGAAAGTGCTGCCCTTACATCCTGGGTCTGTGAACAGCAGTGCTCTGGAACTGGCTCCCTCTGCTCACAGATGAGACTCAGCAGGATCTCAGACCCGAATGCCTGCAGGGCTCCGGTGGGTAATACAAATGCCAAGTGCACGCTTCACCTAAAACTGTCCAATTTAAGAAAACCTCTATTCGTGAGGAGCTTCATTGACCAATCAAAGGACCTGGTGATGGCTGCCAGTCTTAACCCCATTGACCAAACTTGAAAGGGTGCACCAGGGCATGGCCTGTCTGCTTGGAAGCCAGGCTCTCCCCATTCACAGTGGTGCGCAGACCAGCAGCATGGCATGGCTTGGGAGCTGTTAGGAATGCAGAATCCCAGGCCCCACCCCGCAGAGTCAGAATCTACACATAACAAGCTCTTTGGGCAGCTTGCGTGTTTGTTACAGTGTAAGAGGCCTTGTCCAAAGGGAATCCCCGCAGAGTATGGATACTCCCCATTCTTGGGTCATCGACACCATGGAATACTGTTCTGCAAAAAAGAGGAATGAATTATTTCTGCAGACACCAAAGTTGATGACCCCTTACAGGCATTATGCTGACTGAAAGGAGACAGTTTCAAAAGTTTATGTAGGGGAGGAAGAAAACTTCCTCTACTCTCGTCGGTTCTGTGACTGAGGCTTGGGAATTGCACTGACAAGGATAGTTGAACAGTAGCGAAGCACACAGGTTTTATCGATGTTGATATTTTTAAATGCATGAAGGCTTCACAGAAAAAATGTGAAAACCCAGAGAACTGATTAGCTTTGAATGCTTAGTACCATATATACAAAGGGCAATAAATTGTGGAAAGGAGATTAAGCCAAGGGAAAGGGTTTGGGCTTCCAGGGGTGGTAGATCATGACAGAATGACTGGGAAGTATGTGTGGGAGACTAATGGTAGGAAGGATTATTTATTGGGATTTACTTAGACTCATTTTGGTGCTGCCTCCACCCACAGGTGGTTCTTCCCTCATGGTACAAAAAAAGGGGGACACCTTCCCAAAGGGAAATGTCTGTCCTGCTTTTAGACAGATGTGGAGGGCAGAGCGCTCCTCTTCTCTCTGCTGTTTCTCAGTTGTCTTCAGCTCAGAATAATCCTCATGCCAAAGTGGGCTATTTTGGGGTGGCTTCATCTGATCCCCATCCGTTGTATCCTGTGCGATTCTGTTTTTCTCAAAAAAGCCAAAACTATAGTGATGAAGAAAAAGTGTGTGCATGTGTGTATGTGTGGTGTGTGTGTATATGAAAGGAGAGGAGGGGAAGAGTTTTTTGGGTGGTTAGACTGTTCTCTATATCGGCTGTGGTTGTGGAGACGTGAATTTATTCTTGTGTTCAAATTCACAAGTCTATACACCGGAGGGGAAAATGCAAACAAAAATCAAAGCACAATGCTTCAATGATTAAATGTGTGCATATCATTTCAAACTCGTGTGAGTTTATTTTGCAGGATATGTCTCCTGGCGGTGGAACAGTTGGGGGGCGGGTGCAGGCTTGTGGACGTGGATGGATATCCTGCGTGGATTTTGCCGCACTTACACACCCGTTGCTGTGTGTGCACCCTCCTCAGCCTGGCCTGGGATCTTTGCCAGCTGATGTGGGGGAAACCATCACAGTTTTGACGTGTCAGGGGGATTTTGGTCCATGGCGACTCACAGGCCAGAGCCACGCCACTGGGCCCCTCCCGCATGGAATGGTTTTCCATGGCAGGGATTCACCTGTTCCCCTTGTTAAAGTGAAAGAGCGAACTCCTTTTGGCAGCCTGCCAGGGGTGGTTTTGTTCCGTACGTGTGCTTGTCATTCAGGACTTGGTGGCGGAGCAGCCGCAAGGCCTTTTCCTTGGGCCCCGGCCACAGTCCACCTGTCGACAGGTGGGATGGCCTCAGGGATGTTGGACAGATGGCGGCAGCCCTCTAGTCCGTTCACTGGAGAGCCCACTGCCCACGCACGGCTGCTGCCTGGGCCCTCAGGGATCCTCCCTGCTGACAGGCTGCACAGGTGAGGGGCTCCTTGCCCCTTCGGGGGGCTTTCCCGAGTGGGGGCTGCCTCTTCTCGCCGTGCCGGGCAGCGGCATGGTGGGCTCAGAACACCCGTTTCTGTTCCCACTGAGAACTTATGCACCGCGGTCCCCCCTCGGCAGTTCCCCCCCTTGAAAACTGCCATCCAGACATCGCTGCGGTCTTACCTTTTCACTCTGTTTTTACACAAGGTCTGGGGGGTCGGTTTGGTCCAAACGAAGCTCCAGAAGAGACTCACCGCGCCCTAGGCCTTCAAATCTTACGTCTTGGCCAGTTCTTGTGAACAAAGGATGGCGTAGCCGCCGTATGGGCTCACGGCGTCCCTGCTGTAAAGTGTTCGCACATAAGGGTAATGGTGGGAGGGAAGGCCGGTGTTGTGGGGGTGCCGTCCCCTCTGCCGGAGTGACGTGGGCTGACATCCCCGTTTATGCAAAACTCTCCCCTCCAGGGCGGAGGTTTTCTGGACCTCCCATGCCCTCAACTTTTATGTGGTGTGAGACTTGGCGTCTGTTTCGGTAACTGTTCCGCGCTGAGCTCCCTGCCGTTTGCAAGCCGGCACACGTGCGAAACGGCTTGTTCGCGTAAATAACGGGTCTCTTTGGAAACGTGGCTGTGAACTTCACTGTGGCTGAGTAACTAGACGTGGAAGCGAGTGGGAAAGGGTGTGCAGGTCCGGACTTGCGTGTCTGCATGGCCCAGACACCCAGGAGCCCCAGCCCCGGACCCCTCTCCCTCTCTCCTCCCCGCGCCAGCCCGCGGTGCTGCCTTCCTTCCCTTTCCTGTTGGCACTTTTATCAGGACGAGAAGCCGCAGGCCGACGAGAGCACAAGTCCTTCTCGCCCTGCTTTAGGTTCAGCCATCTGGGCGACCCGAGTCTGTCCGTGGCCAGCGACGGTGGCGCCACCTGCTCGGTGGCCCGAGGGGCCCGGCCACACACCCGGGACGTCTGCAGCAATGCCCCTCGGAGCAGCCGGGATGTCACGGAAACGCACAGACGTGGCCGTGGTCGCCGTGGAGGAGAGCAAGGCCCCAGGCGCGGGTCTCCCCAGTCCCACACATCTCAGCCGCAGCCGCTGTCCCACGCAGGTGCCCCGGCCGGGAGGGCGGTCACCGCGGCCCACGGCCTCGCTGGCATTGTGGTGGCAACGGGGGGAACACGTAGGGAAAGGGGGACAGGTGGAGAAAAGGAGGAAGCATTTATCGTCTTCCGTGGAAAGAACATAAAGCAGAGCACGCGAAACTGTGTGTGACTCTGGCTGACTCATGCAGAGACCGTGGGAGGAAGGTCCCCGCGCTCCCGTTTTGCATTTAAGGAGTCCGAGAGGCGGAGAAGGCACTTCTGAAATTGGAGAAGGATGAGGCAGGAGCCCAGACGACTGGATGAGATTGTATCTAACTTTTATTCAGCTCTCGGGCTTGCTGACTGTAAGCTAAGACCACGCAGGAAAATACAGGGTAGGCTAGAGTGCAGCCGAGTTTCTCGGCCTCACGGTGTTGACACTGGGAGCCCAATAATTCCGCATGATGGGGGCTTTCCTGCATATCGAACGTGTGTGACAGGTGCCTCCGTTCTCCACCCTGGTCTCACTATCACACATGTCTGCAGACACTGCCGGGTGTCGGGTGGGATGCAGAATCCCCCTGCCCACTGAGACAGTGGGGCAGAGGAACAGTACCCCTGGGAGGCTGGAAGGGAAATTGGACCAGGAGACAGACACGGTCCCATGTGTCCAGGGATGTCAGTCCCCCGTGTGTCCAGGGATGTTAGCCCCCCCGTGTGTCCAGGGATGTCGGCCCCCCCGTGTGTCCAGGGATGTCGGCCCCCCGTGTGTCCAGGGATGTCGGCCCCCCGTGTGTCCAGGGATGTCGGCCCCACCGTGTGTCCAGGGATGTCGGCCCCCCGTGTGTCCAGGGATGTCGGCCCCCCGTGTGTCCAGGGATGTCGGCCCCCCGTGTGTCCAGGGATAACAGGCCCCCCTGTGTTCAGGGATGTCAGCCCTTTTGTTCTTTTCATCTGGTTACATTTTTTCCAAATCTAACTGCTTACGATTGCCGAAAGCCTCCAGTCTTGTGGCTGAAGCCTCAGGGACCGTCTGAGTCCCAGGCGCACACATGTGCACATGTGCTGGGTGTCCCGCATCATACGTTCACACGTGTTTTTGTGGTAATGACAGAGAGGGGTTCCTGCGTGCCGTGTGGTTATTAAAGCACAAGTGGTTCCCTATAGCGGGCGGAGGGCACACGTGCTGCAGCCTCGAGAGCGGAACGGGCAAGTCAGCCCGTGGTAATTACCCACGACATTACTCCGTGATGGGTTAGTGTAGGGCTTCTGGCTGTGAAAATAAAAAAGCCTCAAAGAAAACCCTGAAACAACCATGATTTATGAGTTTAAGAGTCCCACTTAGGTAAAAACAATGTACTGAAAAATGTCCTTTTTTATTGGAGTGTGGGGAAGTAGGCAGTGTCTGGTGATAGGCTTGCCAGCTTAATTCTTTCAATAAATTATTTAAAAGGAGAAGCGCAGAAAAGACAAAGACATGAATTTATAGGGAAAAAAGATAATTGGCAATTCAATGCATTTTTATGATAAGCACGCCACTGGTTTATATTGCTTTAATGTAGTCAATATTAATGGTCCAAAGTTGTCACTGTAAAATGCAAATATTTGCGTTGCTCTTGCAAAGCCTTGCTCTTTATAGCGAACGAATGGGATATTCTCCAGTGGTACTCACTGTGTAAAGATGGTGGATGAAAGATATTTGGGAAATAGAACATGAAGACTATTTTCGGGTTGTTTAGAATCAGGGGGCAGAGCATGCAGGGAAATCTAAATGCAGCTATGTCTGTTTTCGTGCAGTAGGTATTTTAAGTTATGTAGTTTCATTAAATTGTTAAATTCATTTTTTAAAAGATTTTATTTATTTATCTGACAGAGAGAGCGAGCATAAGTAGGGGGAGCGGGAGAGGGAGAAGCAGACTCCCGCTGAGCAATGAGCTGGACTCGGGGCTCGATCCCAAGACCCTGAGATCATGACCTGAGCCGAAGGCGGACATTTAAGTGACGGAGCCACCCAGAAGCCGCGAACTGTTAACATTCTTAAAAAAAAAACTAGAGAATTTCATTAATTATAGAATTTCCCAGGTGCATTATTTCATTCTACTTAAAGACTTAGCTAGTTTTTTGTTTTTTGTTTTTTTAACTAAAAAGGACTTGTCTGAATTTGCTAGAACGATTCCGACGTGGCTCACCCTGTTCCCTGCTTCCACGACGCTAGGTCGCTCCGCCTCCGTGTGCCCGGGAGTGGCCGGGGACGGCCCATGGTACAGTTGGCTCTCCCCTTGCTTTGCTCATTCGGGGCTGTCTTTGCACCCTTCTGCCTCTCGTGGACGCATCCGCTTCGTGCCGCCAGCCCCGCGAAGTGCATTGGTATCCGGGTAAACTGGGCTTCCAGAATGTGTTGGAAAGTATCCTCTCTTTTATTTATATATCTTTTGAAGTGTCTGTGCAGTTATTGGTGTTAATTCTTGTCTAAACATTGGGTGGAATTCACCAGAGAGGCCATCTGGTCCTGGACTTTTCTTTCTGGGAAGCCTTCTGGTTGCTAATTCAACGTCCTCACTAGTAGACCCTGTTCAGAAACTTTGTTTCTTCTGAAGTCAGTCTCAGTAGCTGTGTTTCTGTAGGACTGTGTCCATTTCATCTGAGTTACTAACTTGTTGGCACACGATTATTCATATGATTATAGTCCTTTTTATTTAATGCAATAATAACGCCCCCGCTTTCATTTCTGACTTCAATAATTTGAGTTTCCTCTGCTTCTCTCTTGGTCAGCCTTGCTAAACCTTCATCAATTTGGTGGATCTTTTCAAAGAACCAGCTTTTGGTATCATTGATTTTCTCTGCCATTTCTGTTTTATTTGTCTCTCCCCTATCTTTATTCTTTCTTTTCTTCTGCTAGCTTTGGCTTAAGTTTGCTCTTCTTTTTATAAGTCTTTAAGGTGTAAAGTTAGGTTATAGATTTGAGATTTTTTAAAAAGATTGTATTTATTCATTTGAGAGAGAGCGAGCATAAGCAGTGGGTAGGGGGAGAGGGAGAAGCAGACTCCTGCCGAGCTGGGAGCCCAACATGGGGACTCGATACCAGGACTCCAGATCATGACCTGAGCTGAAGGCAGGCACTTAACTGACTGAGCCACCCACGCACCCGAGATCTTTTTAAATACAATACTATAACTTTCCCTCTAAGCACTACTTCACTTGTACTACTTAAGTTTTGTTAAATGTGTATCCGTTCATTCCTCTCAGAGTATTTTATAATCTCCCTGTGATATTTTCTGTGACTCATTGGTTATTTAGAAATGTTTTGTTTAATTTCTGCGTATTTGTGAATTTCTCAAATTTCCTTCTGTTAGTGATTTCTAATTACATTCTGTTGTTAGAGAACATAATTTGCCTGGCTTGATTCCCTTTCAGTTTATTAAATCTTATTTTATTGCCTAGAACATGGTCTGTCCTGGAATATGTTCTCTGTAAGCCTGAGAATAATGTGTATCTTGCTGTAGGGGTGGAATGTTCCACTGTGTTAGCTGTGGTTGGTTTATAGTGCTATTTAGGTTTTCTGTTCCTATGCGGACCTGCCCGGTTCTTATATCCATTATCGAAAGGGGGTCATTGAAATCTCCAGTTACTGTTGTTGACTTAGCTACTTTTTTTTTCATTTCTGTAAGTTTTTGCTTTGTGTTTTTGGGCCTTTGTTGTTAGGCGCATATACCTTTAAAATAGATTGGGTTGACTTTCTTGTCACTAAAAAACGTCCTTTGTTTGTAGTAATGATTCATGTCTTGTAGTTTATTTTGTTTGAGACTTACATAAGCCTTTACAGCTTTCTTATGATTGCTGAGTGTTTCATATATCTCTTTAGCTATTTGTGTTCTTAAATACGAAGTGTCTTTTATAGACAACATAAAGATGAATAATTTTTTAATCCTTTTTTAATCCTTTCTTAATCCTTTTTTTGCCAGTCTCTGTTGTTTTTGATTTGTCCTTTAAACCCACTTGGCTTTAATTAATTAACGATAAGATAGGTTTTACTTCTGTCATTTTGCTGTTTGTTTTCTATGTGTCACTTCTTTTTTGTTCCTTTGTTCCTTGATTCTTGCCTTTTTTTGTGTGTTAAATAGTTTCTAGTGTGATTTAAAAATTTCTTTTTTGTTTTCCATATATGTAATTAAAAAAATTATTTTCTTAGTGGTTGCATGAAGATTACTATTATCGCTTTACTTTAAAAAATCTAATTCAGATTAATGCTAACTTAATATTAATAGTAAATACTTTGCTCCAATATGCTGCTATTCCGTCGTCTTCTCTCTTAACTGTCAGTGCCGTACAGATTATATCTTCATATATTTCAAGTCCAATCAACACAAATTGATAATTACATACAGTTTTATGCAGTAGTCTTGTAAAATGAATAGCAGAAGAGTTACTGAGAAAAATACGTTTATATTTCATAGTACCTGTGTAGGTACCTTACTGTTACTATTTTATTTCTTTGTGTAAATTAGGATTCCTTCTAATGTCCTTTCATTTCATCTCAAATAACTCCCTTTCTATTTCTTATAGAGCACTTTGCTAATGACAGATTTCCCCCATATTTTGTTCATCTGGTATCAGGGTAAACTGGGCTTTAGGTAGTGGCCTAAATTATGCATTTTTGAAGAAAAGTTTAGCTAGATATAGACTTCTTGGCTGACAGTCTTCTTCTTCACCCAAGACTTTTTTTTTTTTAAGATTTTATTTATTTATTTGACAGAGAGAGAGAGAGATCACAAGTAGGCAGAGCGGCAGGCAGAGAGGGGGGGAAGCAGGCTCCCCACTGAGCAGAGAGCCCAATGCGGGGCTCGATCCCAGGACCCTGAGATCACGACCTGAGCTGAAGGCAGAGGCTTTAACCCACTGAGCCACCCACGTGCCCCTCCCCCAACACTTTTAATATGTCATCCCAGATGTCATACATGATGAGTCACTTCTCTTGCTGCTTTTAAGATTCTGTGTTTGCTTTTCAAGTTTGTCTATGGTATGTCTAGTTGTAGGTATCTTAGATGTTGTCCTACTTAGAGTTCCTTGATTTTGTTAAGTGTGTCAGTTAATACTTTTTATCAAGTTTGGTAAGTGTTTGGTCATCATTTCTTGAAATATTTTTTCTGCCTTTTCCTTCTCTTTCTGGACTCATTTGTGTTGGTGCTCTTGATGACATCCCACAGTCTCTTAGATTCTGTTATTTTTCTTTATTCTTTTCATTTTCTTCTCTTCAGGGTAGATAATCTCTCTTCCAGTAGAGATACTAAACTGTCTTCCAGTTCACTGAGTCCTTCCTCTGCCAGCTCAAATCTGCCATTGAGCCTACCTGGTGAATTTCAGTCGTTCTTTCAACTGTAGAATTTCTATAGGATTCTTTTAATCATTTAATTGAAATTCCCTATATGGAGAGAAACTTTTGTTATAATATCCTTTTATTCTTTAGATGTGGTTTTCTTTAGTTTTTTTTAAGATATTTATAATAGTTTTGGTCCTCTCAGGGATGTTTTCTGTTGGGCGTTTCTTCCTGTGCACGTGGCGTACTTTCTGATTTTATTTGTCTCATGTCTTTGTGGTTCTTCGTTAAAAACTGAACATTTTAGATAATATTTTAGCAATTCTAGTAGCAAACGCCTCTACCCATCGAAGTTTGTTCTTGCTGCTGTGGTTTTATTTTTGTTTTTCATTTTGGTTTTTGGTCATGTTTTTCTTGTTACTGTTTGTTTAGTGGCGTTGCTTTACTAATTCTGTGGGTTCTCTGTTTTCTGCGATGTGTGACTGCTGAGTTGTCCACCATTCTTTTTAAGTTCTTTTTCTTTTCTTTTAAACCACTTTATCGAGGTATGATTGGCATTTGGAAAGCTTTACAGATGTAATGTACACAACGTGGTAAGTTCGGAGGTAAGTACATGCTCATGAAATCATCACCACAGTCTGTGCCATAAACATACCCATCACCTCCAGAAGGCTCCTCCTCCCCTCTTTATTTATTACTGTTATTTTTTTTTAATTAACACATAATGTATTATTTGCCTCAGGGTACATGTCTGTGGATCCTCAGGCTTACACATTTCACAGCACTTACCATAGCACATACCCTCCTCAATGTCCATAACCCAGCCACCCTATCCCTACCCGCCCC
>CM052892.1:79548631-79575188 GCA_028534135.1 Potos flavus | reverse complement strand
GATTCTTTGATATCTTCCATGCTTTTTTCGAGCCCAGCTAGCACCTTTATAATTGTCGTTTTGAACTCTATTTCAGACATATTACTAATGTCCGTATTTATTAGGTCCCTGGCTGTTGGTACTGCCTCTTGTTCTTTTTTTCGTGGTGAGTTTTTCCGCCTTGTCATTTTGTCGAGATGAGAATAGATGAATGAGAGAACAAAGTACTAAAAGGGTAGCAACGACCCCAGAAAAATTAGAAGGGGAGCCAAAACTAGGTGTTGAAGAAAAAAAGGGGGGAGGGGAGAAAAAAAAATAGAATTAAAAAGAGAAAAAGAAAAAAAAATATATATCTATATATATTAGAGTTATGATTAGAACAGAGCCCCACACCAGATTTGGGGTGTTTTTGGTCTGTTAGAAGAAACTACCTCCCAAAATTTTAAAGAAAGAAAAATTGATAAGTATACAAAAATAAGGGTAAACCCTATGAAGGGATGGAATTTGAGTGTAAAGATAAAAATTAGAAAAGATTCTAAAAAACGGGGATTGATAAGAGGTTGGTTGAAAAAATAGAAAAAGAAATAAAGAAAAAGAATAAAAGAGAAAAGAATGTAATCAGGCTGGAGACTAGATCCAAGCTTTGTGCTAGATTTAGGGTATATTTTCATCTATTTGAAGAAAGTGTATCCCAAAATTTAAAGAAAAAAGAAAAAAAAACCCTACATGTATACCAAAAAATAAGGTTAAATACAATGAGGAGATAAAATATGTAACAGTGAGAATTAGAAAATATTTTTAAAAAGGTGTTGATTAGATACTAGTTAACAAATGTTAAAATAAGAAAGAGGAAAAATAAAAAAATATATAAAAAAAATAAAAAATACAGTAAGAAAAAAATAAAATTTAAAAAATTTAACTCTGAAAGACTAAAGGATCATAGGGGAAAAAAGCCATGAATTCTACATGTTGCTTTTTCCTAACTCAGGAGTCCGCAGTTCTCATTGATCAGTGAACTTGGTCTTGGCTGGATGTTCTTATCTTCTGGGCGAGGGGCCTGTTGCAGAGATTCTCAAGTGTCTTTGCCCGAGGTGGAATTGCACGCCCTTGCCAGGGACGGGGCTAGGTAATCTGCTCGGGTTCGCGCTCGGAGCTTTTGTTCCCTGAGCGCTTTCCGTACCGCGTTGGACGCCGGGAATGAAGATGGCGGCTGGCGTCCCAGTCTCCGGCCCGCAGGAGCCGAGAGCTCGGGCCCCGCTCCTCAGTGCGCCCTCAGAGAAAAGCCGTCCGTCCCTCCCGTCTCCCTGGTCTCCGGCCGCGCTCCGAGCTCACCCGGCCTGTGACCGCGCGTTTCTGTCTCCGGCGCGCAGCCCCCTGTGGAGTCTCCAAACCCAGCAGATTCCTGCCGCCGCTCCCGCGCCACTCCTCCCGGAGGAGGAAGGAGGGGGTCTCCCCGGATCTGCCCCTTGTGGGGTCCCCGCCCGAAGAGCAGCGGCCCGACTGTGCCGGGATCACCGTTCAAGGTAAGCCCGAGCTGGTAGCTCGCTGCTCGGCTCGGTCTCTGCCGCCGGCTTCCCTGCCCCGGTACCTGGGGTCTCTGCCACCCTCAGACAGCCCTGGTCTTTCTGTGACCCCGCGGGTCCTGAGACCACACTGTCCCCACGAGGGCTCCAACCCTGCTTAGCATCTGGATCGATGTCCCTCAGTGGAGCAGACTCTAAAAGTCCCGATTTTGTGCTCCGCCGCTCTGCGGCTGCCGGGAGCCGCCCCTCCCCCCGCGGTCTCTCTTCCCGTCGCTTTGGATTCACTTTTCTGCACGTGCTACTTTCCGGAAAGTGGTCGATTTTCTGTTCCTAGAATTGCTGTTCTTCTTCTCTCCTATATCCTGCTACGTTTGTAGTTGTTTAGAGTGGTTTGATAACTATCTAGCTGAACTTTTGGGATCCAATACTATCTCAGCCTCCTACTCCTCCGCCATCTTGCTCCTCTATACCTACTGTTGTTATTGTTGTTATTTTGTGTGATAAGAACACAAACTAAGGTCCTGTAATTTTCAAGCCTGGATTCCTAAGGGTCGCGTCGCGGTCAGTCCTGTTGTGTGGTTTCCAGTCACTCGTCAGAGTTTCTCATGTACCTTGCTGTGTGTCTTGAACCTTTTGCCAAGAGGGTCTTTGGAATGGACATCGGTCAAGCTTCGGCCGTCGCTGCCTGTTCCTGACGGCACCTGCGGCGAGGGGCCAGCTCTTCTCCTCCCTGGTCTTCCCGGGGCGTGTGTCTGGCCTTCCATGTGTGCACAGCACTGTTGACCCTGAAAATACATCAGACCTTTTCAACTTCCCTGTGGTCCTCTGCTTCTGCATTTCCTTGTATGTTCGGGGCTGTGCTGGGGTTTGCTGCCACTGGAGTCAGCAGGAGGCAGTTTGCTGGTGTTCAGTCTTGCCCCAGCGGCGGCCGCCCCCTGCCGCCTCCCCATGACCCCCGGCCCGGCCCACCATCTCTCCACAGCTCAGTCCTTTCTCTGGGATGGATGAACTGTTTCAGTTCATTCTGCAGCTTCGGTGACGTCCCTGAGCCCTGACATGCGTGGTTTCGGTTGTGTTGGAGGCAGAGTGAGTTCATCTACATCCTCAGGCCACCGTTCTGCAAGCCAGTTCTCCGGCATGTTGCCGGGGGGCTTGGGGTCTCTCACTTAGCAGAATGCGCCTCGGGTGCACCTGCTGAGGGGGGCGGTGCCGGCAGCGGCTGTTTGTGGTAGAGCGGCACACGGTACACGGAAGACACATGTAGACGTACATACATGTTCAGAAGGGCGTGTCGGGGGAGAGTGGGGTGTAGCCCAGCAGAGCTCCCGGGGGCACGTGGACGACGGTCCTGTCTGAGGACAGTTGAGCAGGGAAGTGCAAACTTCACACGCAGTTTGGAGGAGCAGGGGCCGGGCCCGAGCTGTGACCCCGTTACCTGCCTCTGAGAAGGGGACACGCGGCCAGGGCAGGGCAGGGCAGGTGGCGTGTGGGCGGAGATGCTTTCAGTGAGGTGTCCGGGGAGTTATCGCTGGGGCACAAGGGGTAAGGGGGTGACAGGCTGGGGGCAGGGCAGACGCAGACCCCAGAGGGAGAGGGGCCGGATCTGTGGCGGAGGCGAGCTCAGGAAGGTGCGTGTGCGTGTGTGGACGGAGTGGGCTGCTCCTCCCAGGAGGTGGAACGTGCTGGAAGGTGTCGGTCACAGCAGCATCATTCACCCAATGAACCGCTCCTGCCCAGCGGCGGGGGGAGAGCAGGGAGCAGACAGACAGACGGAGGGAGAAGAGCCCACATCACAGGCCACAGCGGCGACCTCTCAGAAACCTGTGTCCTGCTCCCCCTTGGTCGGCACCCCCTAAGGTAGCACTGACCCCCATCGGCACGGGTACCTGTCTCGTGTTGAACTTGGTGGGAGGGGGTCTTACGATCCAGGCTCTGCGTCTGGCCTCTTGCACTCAGCCTCACGCTGTCGCGGTTCGCCGCTGCTGCCCCAGGGGATGGCGTGGGAAGCCCCTCGTGGAGGCCCTGTGTGACGGCTGTGGGGAGATGGGCCCGCGGACGCCTGTTTGGGGCTGTTGCCTGACCCCGCAGAGCTGAGAGCCGCCGGACCCGGGTGCGAGCGGTGAGGGGCTAGGAGCATCGGATGACGATGCCTGTTGGAGACGCAGCGAACGACATTTCATGACGGGCTGGATGCAGACGGTGGTTGGAAGGGAAGTCGGGACCACCAGGGTCCGTGGGCTGTGCCTGTGGAAGGCTGACGCCGGCATCGAGGAGGAGGGGCGGCTGCAGGGGAGCTGTCTGTGCAGGGAAGCTGGGCTCGTGTCTGGACAAGTCGAGCGTGATGTGCGTATCCGAGTGAGTGGGTCCTCGGGCCTCGGACCCTGGCTTTCCAAGGATGGTCTGAGCCATGAAGGTACATTTGGGGGCTCTGTGCGTGTCACCAGGCCCTCAAAGGGACGGGGGTGGAAAGAAGGGGGAGCTTCGAGGTCCAGGTCCGAGGGCTACAGCATTCGGAGGACCGGGGAGGAGGAGACACTGGCCCGGGAGACGGGGACAGGAGAGGGTCCGGACGTGGCACTCCCGTGAGGGGGCTGTGAGGACGGACATGTGGAAACTGGGGCACCAGGCCCGTGCTGAGCCGGGCGGCACCTGCCGGCACAGGCTCCCTCCAGGCCTGCCTGCGGCTCTGCGGGGACAGTGGCGCTGATGGAGGGAAGCGTCACGAGAGCAGGGACCTGAGCGGTGAGGGCTCCGGAGGCGTCCCGGCCGCTGCTGGAAACCTCGGGGACACGGAGCTTGGAGGACAGCTCTGTCCCACGGATGTCCGTTAGACACAGCCCCGGGACGTCTTCCGTACAAGAAAGAGGGCGTCCGAGGGATGGAGCCAGCGTGCCAGGATCCTCAGGGGGCTGCACACGGTCCCCTCAGGCCACCTCTGCACCAGGTCCAAACCCCTGCTTGGTCTGTCTCACGGACGTCTGTCTGTCCGTCTGTACCGTGCCCGTGCAAACGCCGCTTTCAAGTCGGCATCACTCCTAAAGCAGCCCCGGAGACCGCGGGTGCTCCCAGTCACGGGCTGGATCGTGCTCCCCAAAATAGAGACACTGGAGTCCTCAGCCCAGCATCTCAGAGCGCGACCTCGTGTGGGCGGAGCGTCTTCCCAGGAGGAACTGCGTGTAGACGAGGTCCTCGTGGTGCGCCCCGGTCCTGCGTGACTGGTGCCCTTGTAAGAAGAGAGCAGGACCCGGACGTGCACGGGGAGGGACAGCGGGGGGCCCGGGGGAGCACGGCCGTCTGCACGCCGGGGAGAGAGCCCCCCGGAGAAACCAGCCCTGCTCACACCTGCGTCTCCAAATCCCGGTCCCGGAGCTAAGCCACCAGGCTGTGGCACGTCCTCACGAGCAAACTCATCCAGAAGCGACTTAAAAAAAATCAGTGTCGCCACCTTGGTTAGAGCAAACATTCACCCCCGTTTGCTGTTCGTTCCCACCAACGTGAGGCCACCCCTGCTAATGAATGGCCTGCTTGCCAAAGGGGACACGGCAGCGCTGACGGAGGCCCCGCGGACAGCCACCCGCTCCCGTTGTCCCTGGTGGCCTTCCCGCCAGCCTGGGGTCTCGCAGCCCGGGGTCCCGGCTGCAGCGTCGGGTGGGCGGGCCTCCCCACCCCTCCCTCAGGCACCTAGAAGGTAATGTCCCTTGTCACCGCGGGATCACACCTGACTCAGTTATTTTCCCAATCAGGGTCATTCTTTAAAAAAAAAAAAAGGTCTCTTTTCCTCCTTTACTTTTAGATAAATCTGGGGATTTGAGCTAAAATCGTGTGTAGGAACAGCCAGTAATTCAGGGTCTTCCTCGGAACCAAGTGGAGACAGAATCCTCGCGCAGCGCGCCCCGCGTTTCTGTTGGCCGTTTTCCGGTCGCGTTGGGCAAGGTGACGAGTGGGCCAGCAGGGGAGCGGGGCCGGGGGGGCCTCGCAGCGGAGGAGTAGCAGGGGGCTGGGGGCTCTAGGTGTTGGGGAGGAGAGAAGGTGGATGAAAGACCCCGATTTGGCCCCGCACTCACTGGGCCCTGACAGTGGGGCCTTTGTCGGGGGCCCCGGGGGCCGTCAGGGACCCCGAGTGGAAAGAGCTCTCGCTTCCGGCGGTGCCCGGGCGGGGGCCGGGGGGGACGCGTCTACACTTGGACTCATCTGGGGCTCTGCTGCATTAGCCGTCCGAGCGGAATCAGAGCAGAGTTTCAGCTGGGGACCGACGGTGGGGCCTCCGCGTCGGGTGCCGGAGCCGACTTGTGTCCCCGAAGCAGCGCCCGCCCGGCACACACTGCACCCGGAGTCGGCGCCGACGGAGATAAATCAGACACTAGGACTCCGAGCGCCGAGGCCCCGGCGGCTCACCCGAGTGCCCGGTGGTGTTTTCTAGCTCTGTGAAGACGCACGGCGCGGCGTTTCCACCGCGGTCCTCCCAGACGCTGACGTTACGGGGTCTTTTTCGTGGTGACCTACCTTGTCCGCCCAGCGCCCAGACGAACGGATGCCCCGCTGGGGCTTTCTCCACTGGGCCCCTTCCCAGTTATTGATTTCTTTCCTTCGGTCCTTGCGTCTCCAGCATCAGGGCCGTTTCCCATCGCACGTGTTGGCCGAGCCGAGGGACGGTTCCGGAACGCGTGGCCGGCATTTCCCATGGCAGGAAGACGGGCTGTCTGGGTTTTCATCGGGACATCCGTGTCTGCCCTTCCAGAGGCCCCTGACTGCCACCCAGTCAGCCCTCCAGGCCGGGCGCTGCTTCTGGGCCCTGACTGCTGTTCTTTCTCAGATCCCCGAAATTACACCTTTCCACGAGGCTGACCGAATCCAAGAGTGCCAAGCTTTGGTGAACCAAGTACGCTCGCGAGCTAAAAAGGAGCCAGCTTTGAAGCTGTCCAGCTATGCGGGAGACTCCATCTAATTAAATCACATGTGTTCCTGATTCCGATCAACAGGTAGAGATTAATGGGTGAAAAGTATGAATAACAAAACATTTTAAGAGACATGAATCCAAACAGAAAGGCAGCCTGGACTCGAATCCAAGAGCATGGGTTGAACTTCATTAGTAAATTCTTGCCGAATGGTGTGTCTGCTGCTAATGAGCACGCTAGTGATTTAAACCGCCTGCACACCGGAGCATGCCCGTTTGTCACCCTGCGGACAGAAATTTCCCTTCACGACACCACGAATCAGGACGTCCCATCGGAGGCCCATGTTGAGAGCAGGCCCAGGGAAGATTCCGTGTGACCGGGGCGCGGTTGGTGATTTCCACGCATTACCCCCGCACTGGGGCAGGGTGGGCACCCCCCCGCCCCCCATGAAACCCTGACTGCTTACCAAGCATCACCAAACACCAGCGGGGAACCCTTGCATTGGGTCACCCCGCAGACAGAGGCCGGTTCAGCCTGGCCAAGGGTACGCCCTGAGTTCCTGGTCCAGAGCCTGACAGTTAAGGCAGGATCCGCTCAAAACCCAACGTTCCCCCAAGTGACTTTTCATGTCTGAGTGTTCGCCGGCCTGCCGTCGAGTCTTTGCATGGCTTAGGTCAAGTCCGGGGAGTCTGTGGTACGGCGTTCATGCGGCCCCAGCATTCCCGCCTGGCCTCGGGGCTGAATCCAGCTGTCTGGAATGCGAGGGTGTTTGGGATAGGATCTCTCCCCGAGCCCTTCTTTCCCTGTGAGCCTTGGTCACGGGCTGGAGCCCCGAGACGGGATGCAGACTTGTTTTCCACGAAGCGTTTCACGTAGGGCAGTTTTAGGTTTGTGGGGAGTCGTGAAGGGGGTAAGGAGGTCCTGTGTCGTGCACCTCCCGTTTCCCCTCGTGTTCGACCTTACATTATTAGCGTGGTCTGTTCGTCACAGACGTGCCTGGATTGGCTCCTTATTTTCACCCCAAATCCACACTGTTCCTGTTTCCCTAGAGTGTGTATTTGGCCTTTGCTTCTAGGCATTAAAGGGCAATTTTGACAGGGATCTAACTATACATGTAATGTATCATTGTATTAAACCAGCCACATTTAAATTTGGTTCATCTTAAATGTTCTCCTTTCTTTAAACATCAAAAAAGGGGTGCCTGGGTGGCTCAGTGGGTTAAGCCTCTGCCTTCGGCTCAGGTCATGATCTCAGGGTCCTGGGATCGAGCCCCGCATCGGGCTCTCTGCTCAGCAGGGAGCCTGCTTCCCCCTCTCTCTCTGCCTGCCTCTCTGCCTACTTGTGATCTTTCTGTCAAATAAATAAATAAAATCTTTAAAAAAAAAAGGCCACATACTTTATGACTTTATGTAAAATGTCCAAAACAGATAAATCCCTGGAGAGCGATTTGAGAGAGAGAGAGAGAGAGAGCAGACTAGTGGTTACAGGGTCTGGGAGAGGTGAGAGGGGGGAGGACCGCTGATGGGAGCAAGGTTTCTTTTGGGAGTGATGAAATATTTTGGAATTACATCACGGCAGTCGTCGCACAACCTCGTGGATGCCCCAGGCACACTGGATTGTAGACTTGCGAATGGCGAGTTTTATGGTATGTGAATTACCTCAGTGAAAAATGTGATGCTTTTTCACTGTAGAGATGTTTAAAGACAAAATGAAAGGAGACATTTTAAATCACCTTTATCATTCCAGGTACGTAATGATGACATTTTGATGGGTGTGCGTGGGGAGTTTTTGTGGTCATTTTGTTGGTTTTGGCTTGTGTTTATTTCTTTGGGTTGTTTGCAAGCCTTTTGGGGGGCCAGGGGAGACCCTGTTGGAAGCTGTGGAAATGCAGGCCCATGTTGTCACCTGCCGCCTGTCCCCAGGTTCGTGTTTCCCCGGTTATGTCTGGCTCGCACGTTTTAAGGGGCTGGGGTGTCTGCACAGCCGTCCCATGTCTGACGTACTGCTGTGCGGGAGAACAGTGGTCTCTAACACGGGACTATCCGTGGGGCCTTACTTCTCGGTAGGAAGCGCTGGGGCCCAGGCGGGCTGAACCCGAGGGCGTCCGCGCCCAGGCCCACGGGTGACTTGTCTCGGGGCCTCTGGCGTCAGCCTAGTGGGCTCCTGGAGACGTCACCCATGTTTCCAAACACGTAGATGTCGCTCTTCTGCGCAAATACACACTAAATTTTTTAGGGAAAAGCTGGAGGCGGAAAAAACAAAAAATCAAACCCCGCTTCTATGCCAACCAGCACGACCTTCTCAGACAGATTCTTCGCGTTTGTCCGGGTCTGGCAGAAGCGCTGGGGTCGCCTCCGGCACCTTCCCACGGGGAGCGTGCCCTTGTCTACGCGGTGCCGCAGGTGTGCGGGAAACACACGAGCTTTAGAACTGGGAGTGCCTTGGAAGAGCCGGGCATCCATTCCACAGTGGAGTTGGGCTAATGGTGCTTATTTTTCTTCGGGGTGTGTATTTATTTGACCGTTTCACACCACTCGTCAATTTCTAAGCAGTTAGTAATCCTTATGCCTCGCTCAGCTGTGTGTATACAGTACAAGTGTGTTTGATTTCCTGCAGTCTCTGCATTTACACGGTGCTGAAGGATGGTATGTGTCACGTGCCAATTTACCGTTGCAAACACGACCGAGGTTTATTCTTGAGCACAAGCGTGCTGACTGCCTTGCATCGTTCCTGCCCGTCCCCGGGACGCGCAGCCCCCGATGTCCTACAGCCACGTACGGTCCCCCGGGCCGGGTCGTGAGGCCTCAGGGGAGAATGCTACGATTGCTCCGGGAGAGACGTACCGTTCAGGGGTCGTCTGAGGGACGCAGGGTGGTGCATCGGGGACATCTGACGAAAGCTGGCCTCCGACAGCGCGCCGTGTTTGGATGGAAGTGACAGAAAGAGGGAAGCTTCCTAAGTGGGTGCAGGAAGCCCAGGCCGGGGCAGAAACGGCTTCTTGCTGCTGCCTGGGAGCCGGGGCTGGCCCCCGAGGGTGCAGGCTTGTGGTCGCTGGGTGCATCCTGTGGGTTAGTGGCTGGTGGGATGGACAGGATCCACGTAGAGACGCCCGGTGCCCCCACGGATCCGCGGGCCCGTGTTTATTCAGCTCAACAGTTTGAAGACCCCTGTGTGCCGGGTTCTCTCTGCAAACCACCTGAACCCCACTTGGAGAGCTCCGCCGCCCGGAGCGAGGCTTCACCCTCAGAGCGGCCTGAGGGGTCTGGTGCTTTGTTAGCTCTTGGTTCTCGTCTCAGAGAGACAAGTCGGGCGCCCCCGTCTGTAATCGAATTAGAAACTGTCTTCCGTAGACTTTTAAAAAAAATGGTGGTGAGTGCCCATGACCCGAAGGTTCCCGCTCAGCCACTTGTGTCTCTGTCTCTGTCTCTTTCTGCATCCCCAGGGCGGGTTTGTCTGTCTCCTCCCGTGAAACCGTCCCCACTAAACACAAACTCCTGCCCCCCGCCCCTGCCCCCAGCCCTGGGGCGCGCCCTCTGCTTTCTGCCTATGAACTTGACGACTCCGGGGACCTCGTCAGCCATGCGCCGGTCTTTCCGTGTCTGGGTGCTTCTGTCAGCCTCGTCCGTGTGTCCCAGGGCAGGATCTCTGGTTTCTGAACCCACGGGATGCTCAGCGTGGACGTTGCACAAACCCAGATCCGTCCCGCTGCGTTGTCAGAGCCTCCCCTGACGTCCCCAGCTCTCCCCAACCCGCCCCTGCCCCCTCGAGGCCGGGCTGCCAGGTGGCAGTCTGAAAGGGAAGGGGACGGGGGCCACACCAGGATAGGGCGCCGGGACGTCCGTCGCGCCTGCCCTTCCTTCCCCCGGGATCCGGGGACGGGCGCCCACGTCCTTGTGCGGTGCGGCCGGTTCAGCAGGCCAGAGCCGCTCTTGCGCAGGGCGTGGGTGAGTTTGGGGGCGTCCGCTCCTGTGACCCCATCTCTACGGCGTGGGTTGCTATTGCTGCGGGATGAGACACTTCTGTCCTCGCAGCCGTGGGTCGATCTGTCCGTGGCGGCCAGCCGCCAGCAGACCCGGGAGCCCCTCCAGTTCTGAGTGGATTCGGAGCTCCCGGGGGCCGGTGCCTGGAGGGCAGCCTACGGGCTCGGGCTACAGCGGGGTTTACCGCGCCAGCCCGCGTTCAAAGCCCTCTCCCGCCCTGAATGGCGCGCGGGGCGTCCGGCCCACGCCGGCTTGATGGGTGCGGGCCGCAGCGCAGCCGCATCCCCTGCACTTGGGGGAACCTCAGGGGTCGCCGTGGCTGTTACACCAGGTCCGACGCCGCAGGAGGCTTCTGGGAGTTACCGTGACGCCTCGACCCCCAGGCGTTCTGTACACAGTGGGCGGTTGTGCTAGAGTACCCTCGTCCCCGCCCCAGAAGCCAAGGGAACTCCCACTGACGCCCGTGCTGTGCTCTTGTGCGCAGGGAACGTGGCGGCTCCTGACCCGGGCGACGCTTTGGGACAGCTGGATGGACCGGATGGCCCCCTTCCAACGCTGAAAGGTACAGTGCGAGGAGCTCTGGGGGCAGGTGTTGGGGAGCGTCCTCGGGGTCCCACACAGAGGCCCCAGGCGGCTGGCATCTGTCTGGGGGGAAGAGGGGGCGCCCGGGAGCTGCGCGGGCCTGTTGGCGGGCGTGGTGGCGTACCCGCCGCTGCATCTGCCGTTAGAGCCAGCTGGCAGGTGACGGGGCCGGTGACGGGCGGGGGAGGGGGAGGGCAGGTGGCCGCTGGAGGGAGGCGGGGGCCCTGTGGGGAGCTCCGTGGGCCCGCGCAGAGCCCCAGGAGCTGGACTCGTGGCCCGGCCACTGCTGGGGTCACTCTCTCCTGGGGTCGTCACCCAGATGGGGTGGGCGGCAGCTGGCGGGCAGCTCACCCAGCCGCGGGTTCTCTGTCTTGTGCTGCGGCCTTTCCCACGAGTCGCCGTCCGGGTCACCGTGCACGGGGCTCACTTTGTAGGCCTCTCTGGGGGGCAGAGTCGATAGGTCACGTTTCTCCAGACACGGCCCGCTTCCTTGGGAAGCTGGCCCCCTTCCCGCTGCCCTCCTTGTCCCTGTGTCGTCTGAGATCACCGTCCCAGCCCGGCTGCAGTGATAGGACCCCGCACATGGGGGGACGCCCCCACACGAATTCGTTCCCCAGAGTCCCGGCGGCTGCGAGTCTCGGGCGACAGCCCAGCCCGCTCGGTTCTGGGGAGGCCTCTCCGCCGGGCCTGCGATGGGCGCTCTCCCACTGTCCCCACGGGTCCGGCTGCTCTCCCTTCCGGGGCGCTGATCCCCTTGTGGGGACCCCTGGTGACCGCATGTAGCCTAATGTCCCCGAAGCCCCACGTTCAAATACCATGCCCCTGGGGGCTAGGCTTTCAAACATGCAGTTTGGGGACACTGAGTTCAGTGCCTAACGATTATCTATTAAAACATTCACTGGAGTTCTGCTTACCTTCTAACTACTCAGAGACCAGAAACCCATCATCATTTCTCAGGGCCTGCGCGCCCCAGGGCCCCAGGACCCCACAGGACAGCGTTTTCCCCCACGTGTCCATGGCGGGGTCTTCTGGGCCTCGAGCAGCTAGGACTCTGGTCTGCCGGCCGCAGTCTAGGGGCTGGCGCGTCCCTGCAGGTCCCGAGAGGCTTCCCGGGGTCACGAGGGGCGCGCAGCTCCCTTCTGGTTCCGGAACGTTCATCAGTGTATATGCTGTGCTCAGAGGTCGGTTGGCTCAACTGAGGGCACGGGGCTCCGTGCTCCGTTGGTGGTCGCGGTGTGTAGACCTCGCTGTGACCTCACAGGGACCCAGGGTACTTGCGGGGGCAGGCATCTCTCGGGACAGGGAAGTGTCCCCAGGGGGGCGAGGCCTGTGCTCCAGATGCTGGGCCTTGGGAAACGTTTCTTAAGAAGGAACATAGTTTTTGGTGGTTTAGATTCTGAAATCATTTCTCAGAAGGCTGACTTAGCCCACAGTCCAGACGGCCCACACGTCCTCCTTGTCGGGCCCTCTACCAGCTGCTGTGTGCAGCCCAGGCACATGGTGGGGACCCCGGCGACCCAGCAGCATAGTGTGTGGTCTCTGCCTCCTCAGGTCCCATACGGGGGAGTCCGCATCCTGAGTCAGAGTAGCTGGAGGGAGAGACGGGGAGGCGGTGAGCTGGAAGGAAGGGAAGGGCGTCTTGGCAAAGGACAGGATGTTATTCTGAGAGCTGAAAAGGAGACGGGCGTCCTGGGCCATGGCAGTGCCTGTGCAAAGGCCCTGAGGTCGAGACAGCTCAGTGCCTTGAGGCAGCTGAGAGAATGGGCTGGGGTAGCTGAGGTCAGAAGGGTCAGCAGGGGCTAAACCTGCAAGGCCCAGGGCCAGGCCGCCAGCCGTGTGTGGGTCTTGAAACTTAAATCCGTTAAAATGAAATGAAATTAGGATTCCAGTTCCTCAGTCCTTTGAGCTACCTTCCAAGGGCTCAGTGGCCACATGTGGCTAAAGTTGCTGCGGCACAGATCTAGAACATTCCATCAGCACGGAAAGTTGTGTTGGGCAGCCCTGCGTAGGACGTACGCAGCTCAGGTGGCAGGAGAATGTTCTTTTTTATTCTGGGGAGTGCCCTTCTCCACGGAGCGAGGTTCTGGCCCGGTGTAGCCTGATCACGGTCTGAGAAGATGGCCCTGCGGGCCTGGAGAGTCACGGAGGGGAGTGTGGACGGGGCAGCGGGAGAGAGGGAGGGGAGGGGAGGGGCCGTAGGAGGGCGGTGGGACTGGCCGAGGAGAGGTGGACAGACCACAGGGAGAGCCTCCATCTATGGTGCACTCAGCTTGCGGACCCCGGTGTTCCTCAGGGAACCGCGTTTACAGCAGACCTGCCCCGCCCCCGCCCGCCCCAGGTGCAGAGTGCAGGCCTCCAGGGACCCGGCCCGGGTCTGCAGGGGCCAGAGGGACTGGGGGGGGGGGGGAGTGGGAGCACCCCCAGGCACCGCTGGGCTTCCAGCAGCGTGGGGGGCAGAGGCAGCTGCAGGGCGGAAGGTCCGGCAGGTCCGCCGGGAGGGAAGATGCCCTCGCTGCCCGAGGCGCCGAGGTGACTGCGGGCGGAGCGTTCACAGGACCTGTATTCCCACCCAGCCACAGGCTCCAAACGTGAAGTCAGATTCTGGGCCTTGGGTGGTATTCTTGGTCCTCCTTTTTGGTATTCGAGCAATTTCTCAAGCCCACAACCGCATACTTTGCAATGCCCTCTGCTTAGTTGGGAATTGGTCGCCTCCAGACTGTTTTTGTTAACTCACATGTGATTGTGTGAACACCGGGGGTGTTTCCGTGTCTGCAGCGCTGAGGCATTTGGAAGCTTGCCTTCCCTTCTCCGGAGCCCAGAAACGCCATCTGCACAGGTTCCCTGGTGAAGCAGGTGCATGTGCAGGCGTGTGTGTGTGTGTGTTTGTGCATGTATGTCTGTGTGCATGTGTGCGTGCGCGTGTGTCTGTGTGCCTGCATGTCTGCATGCATGTGTGTGTGTACATGTGCATATGTGCGTGTGTGTCTCTGCATGCGTCTACGTGCGTGTGTGCATGTGTGCACGTGCATGTGTCTGCATATATGTGTCTACATTTGCGTGTGTGCATGTGTCTGTGCACATGCATGTGTGTACATGCATGTCTGTGTGTGTGTGCATGTGTGCATGTGGCTGTGTGTGTGTGTTTCTCGGTGTGCGTGTGTGTGTGTGTGTGCATGTGTGCACACGTGCGTGTGTGTGTGTGTGCACGCTGCAAAGGGACAGCACGCCCAAGTGCCCCCAGCTGTCGGAGGGATGGAGGGCTCAGTGTGCGGCACCCACCCAGGAAACGGTGGCAGGAGGCATATACTGTGTGGCAGGTGTGACCGTCAGCACGTGCCTGCGTTCCAGACGACTGGACCGCGGCAGCCCCTTGGAGACAGGATCCTAGAGAATGGCCCCAGGGAGTCTCAGGGACACCTGGAGCCCCAGTCATCCCCTTACAGCCCTGTTCTCTGGCTCCGTCGTGTGATGTCATTTCTTTTCGGGTTATGGCTTTTGCACAAGAGGACACTGACTCTGCCCTTCCTCTCTGCTCCCCCGGCCTCCTCCTCCTCCGCTCAGTGACAGAAGGAATCGGCCTGGCCATGCCAGACTCAGTAGTCCACGTGCTTTTTTGTGCCAGTCCGGGGAGCATCCCTGCTTGGCCCCATTTGGCTTAAATCATACAAACAGGTAGTAACAGCTGGATGGACCGTAAGAGCCACTTTTTTAATCCAGTTGGCGTTTAGGACGCCCCGCCTCTATCAAACCACAGGCAGGTGAGAAGGGGGGCGTGGGCCAGTCCCTCGGGGAGAGAACCGCGCTGCGTCCTCCGGGCAGACTTGGATCTGGGCATTAGGTCCGAGTGTAGGTGGCGTTTGTGCTCGGGTGCCCTGCGCCATGGGGAGCACTTACCATATGTAGGGTCGGTGGTTGGTCCTGAGAGAGAAAGACCCCTGAGCAAAAAGCTTATGTAGAGAATAAACCCGACACACACGGTGACTTACAGCTGAAAAGTTTGCCTGAAATTTCCATCTGCCAAGGGACCGTCAGCAGGTAGGACTGCGGCGGTCCCAGGATGCCAGTGGAAGTGCCCTGTTCACGCAGGACTGGATATTTGCCAGGAGCCCCTATTCTTTGCTGCGCTAGACACGCTAGTAACGTTACTGGTGGTATTTCTGTCACTGTCGCTGTTACTGGCATGACACTTAACAGGAGCCTGCCCTTGGCCCCGTGGCTGTTTGCTCGTGTGTTCCAAGGCTGTATTTTAAGTGCATCTGTAACATGTCTTGGGTTTTGTAAAATCAGTACTTTGGCATGTTTGTGGGAAGTGGATCATGGCCGAGAGGCCGAGGGCAGTGCTGCCGGGCTGGTGGCCTGGGGCCCCTCCGAGCACACCCGTCTGGGGGAAACCAGCAGGGGCATTCTGGACCCTTCCCCTGGAGGACACGCTGCAATTATAGGTGCTCCCAGGGGCACCCTAAACCACAGGGAGACGTCCCCGCCTTACTCACTGGGCCGCCCCTGCCGTTCGTAGCCCGCGGGGCTATGCGCGGACCTCGGGTCTCCCCGCACAGAGCGAACAGAGACATCAGCGGAGAGCACCGCGTTGGCATGACCCCGAGGCCCCTGGCTCTGTCCCCCGAGCCCCGGCGTCCCGACTCCTGGGGACGCGGGGATTGATGAGCGTGTTGCTGGGTCGGTTTCGGGAACTTTCGATGGGTGCACGCATGATGGTTTCTGGAGTTCGCTGCAGACGCTGGGGCTCCAGGGCGGACGGGTGAGGCTGAAAGCTCACCCCCTGTTGCAGACGCGGGATCGAGGGCTCCGAGCTCCGCGCCCCGGGGGGAGGTCCGTTTCCGGACCTGCCTCGCTCCTTCTCACCGCCGGGAGCGCACGGCGCCCGCCGGACCGTCCAGGGTGCGGCCAGACCGAATGGTCGGGAGAACACCGGGACCTGCGGAGGGGAGCCGTCAGAGAATGTGCAGCCGTGCTGTCCGGGGCGGCGGGGATGGCGGGGCGGGGGGGGGGACCTCCGTGCCCGCGCCCCTGCCCCTGTGTGAGGCCACGGGCCTCGCCCCGTGTGAGGCTGTTGGCCTGTCCCAGCAGCTCCTTCCTCCGTCCGTCCCCTACCCTCTGCAGCAGCTTCCCAGGGCTGTCCTACCCAGGACCGACGGACCAGGTGTCTCAAGCCACAGAAATCTGTGTCCCAGTTCTGGAGGCCAGATGTCCACCAGGCGTGGACTCCCTGGGCTCATGGCCGCATCTCTCCCATCTCCTCCTTGTTGTCACATGGTCTCCTCTGTGCGTCTATGCCCAGATGTCCCTCTTGGGACAGGGACACAAGCCGTTGGACGAGGACCCACCCATGTGACCTCATCTTAACACGATTACCTCTGCTCCAACCCTATTTCCAAATAAGGGCACATTCCCAGGTTCCGGGGATTAGGCCCCAGCACATGTCGTTGGGGCCTCCGCTCACCGCACAACAGGATGGACACCCTCCTCCGAACGTGCAAACCTTTGCACATACTTTTCTCAGGACCTCACATTTCCTTTGCCCCTGTTTTCCCATATTCTCCCATTGTTGCTGCTTTCGCGCCCTCCTCTCCTGTCCCCGTGGCTTCTCTGCTCGCCCACCCCGCCCCGCCACCCCCATTTGCAGCCGGTTCTGTGCGGACCACTAGACAGTGCAGTGGGACCGTCTGAGCGGGAGTGACCCCCTGCCCCAGCTGATTTATTGGCCCATAAATGCTTCCCCTGGAGAAGAGCCGATTTATGTGCTCCGTGCGGCTCTCTGGGTCTCCTCCTCGCCCGCCCTGCCAGGCAGGCTGTCTGTTTTATCTCCCCGTAGTCAAAGCCCTGCGACCTTGCGACCCCTAGCCCATAGGCTCTCCTTATCTCCTTCCCAGACCGGTCAGCGTGGCCTGGGAAACAAGCAACTCCTCACACACGTAAGTAATTTGACCAAGTTGGCGGACATGTGGACGGTCAGTGGGATTAAAAAACCAAAAAACCCCAAAACTCCTAAATCGCTGATCTGACTGTGAGGCAGGAGTGGCGTCCCGGGGCGATGGGTTCCCGCGTTACCTCTGCCTTCGGTGTGTTTCCATGATGGGACCGCGCGCTGCTGTCCGGAGTTGGGGGGGCAGAGAGCTGGCCCGGCAGCAAGGCCACGGGGTCCAGAGGCATCGTTGTTAAAACTCCCCCTGCTGTGTGGCGGGAGAGATGCTCTCGGCTAAAGAACAGGGCAGACTCCTGTTCTCCCTCTAACACGGGGGGCTGCCCACCGGTCCGCGTCAGCCAGGCTCTCTGTTGTCTGGGTTCCGCCCCACTGGGGCTGTTCCGTCCGTCTGGAGAAGTTTGGGGAGCGTGCCCGGAGGGAGCCTCGTGAGTTGGAAGAGAGCTTAGCACAAGTTGGTACAAACCCCATATTTTGCACAAAAGGGAAATGAGGCCGGGAGTTTAAATGGGTGCCTGTGAATAAAGCCCAGGGCCAAGGCAGCAGGGTACTTCACTTTGAGAGAACTTCCTTTCCGGCTTTCATTTCAGCCTCCAGAGAATTAATGACGGCTACAGCGCCGGACCAGACTAACTTGGCCGCCCTCCCACTTAAATTACATACAAATGCTCCATAAAAATTAGTAAAAGACGTCACTGCTTAGATGAGTTTGCAGAGAGAGAGAGAGGGAGAAATGCCCAGGAGCCAGGAATAGAGAGGAAGCAGAATTGCGACAGCCTCGGGCCGCCAGCAGGATCCCCTGGGGGGGTCCCACTCTGTGTGCAGCCTTGGAGAACGTCCCCGTGGTTTCGTTTATCTGAGACGAAGAGTTGTCTAGTACAGGTGTCGCACGCTCATGACACGGGCTATGAAAGATGGTGTCCCCACGGGGCTTTGGGTGCGTCCGTGGACTCCAGAGTAGAGGCAACACCAGGAAGTCATGGGCACCTTGGCAAAAGCTGGGGGCGGACGGCGGTCTTCTGCAGGTGCGTCAAATCCTCCAAAGCGTTAACGCTGGAAGAGCGCGTCCGCCCCCCACTCCGAGCATAAGGGCAGCCCTAGAGAGAATACCCAGGAGGGGGAAATGCAAATGCTCTCATTCTGCCTGAGAGCGCATGAATAAATAAATGCCTTCGTGTTACCGATGTCACTTGGAATCAGAGGTATTACCTTTCCTTCAATCGAGAGAAATAAGAGTCGCAACAAAAATCAAAGTTTCCTTTAGGGAAATGAGAGAATTTACATTTCTTGTACCCTAAATTAGGCCTCTGAATGATCATTGTGCTACAGAAACTGCTCTGCAAGGCTCAGCTGTAGCAGGAGCCTTGGGTTTCAGCGTCAAACCGGAGGGAATCTGTGGGGTCTGGAGAACTGCGTGTGGTAGGGGAGCCTTTGGCAACAAGCCAGGAGACCTAGGGACTCCAGTCCTCGCCTGAACCTTGGCTCCAAGGGGTAAGCCCAGAAGCCACTACCAGGAGAAGTCACACTTGGACCCACACCTCAGGGAACCCAGTTTACGTGATGAGAATGTTCTGGGGGGAATCCCAGGCCCTAGAGTTCACAGGAAAATTTGGCACTGCCTGTAGCAGGAACCCAGTCCTGAAGGAGTGCCCGCAGAAAAACCAGCCCTCCAGTGGAAAATTACAAAGCACGCTCGAGAGGCTGGGGACGAGTGGTGAGTTAGTAAACAAGGAAGCCAGAAGGATTAAAGATGAAGGAAGAAGAGGCAGTGGTGGGTTTGGAAACCAAACAGACCTTCTAGAAATAAAAAAATCATAGAGAAATGAGAAACTTGATGGGCAGGGCAAGGAGCAGAGGGTGCATGGCTGGAGATTCAAAAGAGGGAATATAAAAGCGGTGAAGTGCACTGGGGAACCACACACAGGAGGGGGTTCACCATCTGGAGGGTTTCAGAGGAGAGATTAAGGGGAGTGGAGAGACAATGAGGGATGGGTGGAGAATTTTGCAGAATTGTTGGAACTGAGAATGGTACTGAGACCCATTAAGGCTACATACAAATCAATTCACAGCTGGAGAGACATGGGAATGGCAAAGACAGAGGGGAAGTATGAAGAGTAACCTACGAGGGGAAAGGTCAGATAACCCACAAAGGAGTAAGAACTAGCCCGACTTGCAGCGGTAAACACAGGAGTCAGAAGATGGCAGTGTAATCGCCAGTCTAGGGTTCTCCATACCCAGCTAACCTGGTACTCCAGCGGGAAAGTCAGAGGTTACCCTTAGACCAAGACCTGGGGTGTCGACAACCTTCATCCTTTACCCAAAGAGCAAATATGATTCAGGATGCGAAAACACCTACGTAACCGGCTCTTCTCTAAAGGAAGCGTTTACAGGTGGACAAATCAGTAAGGGAAAATGGAGACTAAAGAAAGAAATCCAGTAGAAACTAGGAAAGGAGGATTAAAATGAAATGAAGAATAAAATGCAAAATTAAAACGTTAAAAATAAAACTTGCCAGTTAAAAAACTCATAGTTCATACATATAGACACATCAGTTAACGTGTTAAATTATTATATATTGGTTAGAAGATTCATCTCTAAAATTTAACCAGAAAAATGATTTTAAAAATTAAAAATACAGTGTCAGACCAAAGTATCCTGAGGTAGCTACCTTAATGTCAGACAAAATTCTCTTATAGACAAAAGCCTTACACAATGATCTAAAGACTGAAGTTTAAACACCCAGCTACATAGTTTCCAATATATAAACACAACTAGACAAAATTACTAATAGTCATCTGACAAACACAGAATCAGTGAACACAGGTGCCATCAAGAGTATAAGAGATAAACATGAAAAATTTGACAAGCTCAATTTAATGGGCATATATAAATCCCTGCACTGAGCAGTTAGAGAAACACTTTTTTTTTTAAAGATTTTTATTTATTCACTGGAGAGAGTGAGTACTAGCTCTGAGGGGCAGGGGGAGAGAGCAGGGACCCTGACGCGGGGCTCGATCCCGGGATCATGACCTGTGCCAAAGGCAGGTGTTTAACCAACTGAGCCACCCAGTCTCCCCAAGAAAATACCTTCTTACCAGTAAAGTGCACAACATTTACTATAAGTATTAACTCTGCGCTAGCCTGTAAAGCAAATCTCAGTGGTATCAAAGAATCATCATGACCTAGACCATGTTCTGTGACATCAGTGCCGTTAGGAACACTTCCAATAACTTGTACCTAAAAGGGAATAATTATAATGTAAGTTATAAGACATTTGGGTCTGGCCAACCTTATGAAGATTGAATGATTTGTTAGTTGGCTAAAGAAAAAAGTTGAGGGGCATTTGCACACTGAATGTATGTATTAGAAAATTGATTAACTGCAGAAATTAGAAAAAGAGCAACAGCGGAAAGATTGGAGCAGAGAGCTGCGGGAGGAGAGCCCAGTGGCCAGTAAACCTCAAGACACTGAAGCTCATGACAGATTAAGATGCAAAGCAAAACAGCACTATTTCAAGTCCATCAGTTTGGCAAACATATCCAAACCCCTAAACACCGAGTGTTGACGCAGTTACGGGGGAAACAGTTTCACTGACGTTGATAGTGAGCACGTGTGGTGTTAGGCACTCTTGAGACTTCGATAAATGAGAGATTTCAAGGCCTTGTGACATCACTTCTGCATTTCCAGATGTTGTTGTATGTGTGCAGGATGAGACGTGTACAGGTGGTCACTGAACACGAGCGAAAATGTGGGAACAGCTTACTGCCCCTTGGTTGGGAAAAAGACAAAGAAATCGTGGTTGGTTTGTACTGTGAAACATTATACAGTCATTAAAATAAATGAACATCAACAAAGATAAATCCCAAGCTGACTTTGAGTGAAAAAAAACCCAAAACCTAGCAAAGAAGATCTTTCGGAGAAAATTTCTGAAAATATAAAACAATAGAAATATGCATCGGAATGATGCACACCCATTCTCAGGAGAGGGAGGGAGAGATAGGGAAGTGTGGATTTTCACTGAATCCTAAAACGTTTAATTTTTTAAAAAAGTGTTCTAAGTCAAATATGGTCAAAAATGTTAGCATAAAATATCGATGTTGTGTACACTGGTACCTATTATATTTCTATTTGTATTTTTTGTATGTTTGTACCATTTCAGTATTTAAAATTAAGTTGAGAAGAACTAATACTGAGCAAAACAATTAGGTAAAAGGAAATTTGAGCAGCATGAATTTTAAAAGCAAAACGGCCACACTGTTGCTATTTGAAGAAGATATCTGCATAGAAAATCCAAGACAGTCGACTCAGAAGCTATCATAACTAATAAGATAGCTCAGTAAAGTGGCAAGATAAAAATATACATGGACAGAATATTGCCCTTCCAAAGATGTCCCAGGAACCTGGGGACATGTCACCTTTCATGGTGCGGGGACTTTGCAGGTGGGATTAAGTTAACGATTTTGAGATGGGAAATGATCCTGGAGGATCCAGGTGGTCCCAGTGTAATCACAGAGGTGCTTACAAGAGGGAGGCGGGAGAGTCAGAGTCACTAGCTGGAGACATAGGGAGACATAGTGATGGAGACAGAGGTGGGGCTGGATGCAGGGGAAGTGCCACCAGCCAGGGCATGTGTGGCCTCTAGGAGCTGCAAAGGCAAGGACAGAGATTCCCAGAGCCTCCAGAAGGACACAGCCCCATCATTATCTCAATGTTAGGACTTCTGACCTCCAGGACCTTAAGATAATAGATTGGCTAATTTGTTATTGCAGCAATAGGAAATTAGTGTGATATGTAGAAATCCAGGGGTTGTCCTATAAGCCTTCCTTAAACCACTTAGAGAGAAAGAAAAACAATTCTCTCAGTAGTAGGAATTACAGGATACCTACAGAACTACCTAAAAATACACGTGAAGGTCCCTACGAAGGAAATGACAAAGCTTTCCTGAATAGGTGAGAAGGTTTGAGATAGAGACGTAGACCATGCTTTCTCCATATTGTCGAGAGGGCAGTTTCATACGAATCATCTGTAAATCTCCATCAGACCCCATTCTAAATTGAGTCTGGACAAGAAGTAGCCATAAAATTGAGAAACATGCTCCCAAAAGTAACATTTGGGTTTTTTTTTGTTTGTTTTTTGAGAGAGAGAGAGAGAGGGAGGGAGGGAGGGGCAGAGGGAAAGGGAGAGAGAGTACCTTAAGCATACCCCCTACCCAGCGCAGCGCCCTACAAAGGGCTCCATCGCACAACCCCGAGACCCTGAGCTGAAATCAAGAGTCGCATGCCCAACCGACCGAGCCACCCGGGTCTCCCAACACTTGTTACTCTCGATGTCCGAACCTCTCTCCGTTACTGCAATTTAACAAGTGCAACGCTGCTGCAGACGGGCCTAGATCCCTGGTGCGGGGAGCGAGGTTAGGAATCAGTGGAGGCTGTTTAGGGGGCAGCCGGCGGATCACCCTCTGTGGACATGACTTCTGGGCAGAGACTTGACCCTGGAGAAACAGCAGAGATCTGAGGACAGGGTGTGCTGGATGACGTCACGATGAGGGACCAACGGGGTGTGTAAGAGGAAGAGACCCTCCCCGCCTCCAGGCAGCGCGTGGGGAGAGTGGAGAGAATTCCAGACGTATCGATATCACGGGTGGCAGCTGCTCCCCATTATACACCTTCCTGACTTCTCCCCAGACGCAGGGTTGTAATCGCCCCCCTAGGGAGGGCGCTACGAGTTTATGAAGTACCGCGTCATCCCCCTACGGTTCTGGTCTCTGAGCTGCCAGCAGAGCGTGAAGGAGGTGGAGTGGAGACCGCGGCCGGGGCTCGGGGGCGGTCCGTGGGGATTCTTCTGCAGCGGGACACGCTTTCCTGGGCCGTTGCATCCAGACCGTCCAGGGGTCGGTGCTGGAGGCGTAGGCACGCTCCTTCCAGTCCCGCTGTTCTCCTCTAGTGATGCTTCCTCCCGGGGCTGTTTCTGGCCCGCTCTAAGTTCGTTTTTGGATGGGTTTGGTTCCCTGAAACTGTAGTGTTTTGTTGTTGTTTTGTTGGTTCGTTGGGTTTTTTTGTGGGTTTTTTTTGTGTGTTTTTTTTTTTTTTTTTTTTTTTGTCCTCAGCGACTTAAAGCAGGTGTTCCTGGCCCCAGCTACGCACTTAGAGCTTGTGACAAATGCCATTGCCCAGACCCCCGCTGGGTCCTGGTTGCCGTGGGGGTGCAGGTGGCCTTTTTCTAAGCTCCCGGGGGCTCCAGTGTGAAGACAGGGGAGCTCTGCTCGTTTAGACGGGGTAGGATCAACAGGAATTAGGAAGCACTCCACGGGGGCGCTAGATCCCTGCGCTAGCTTCTCCTTCGTTTTGTGCAGATTGAGGAGGGTGTGGCTTTAGGGGTAAGTGTTCATCTGTGGAGAGTGATGGCGATCCGGGAAAATGGGACACCTCCAGCTCCGAAGAAATAGCGGAGGCCTTATCCCCAGATCCGAGCACAGTTAGGGCGGTTGCCAGCGCTCGGGGAAGGATGCTTTCAACAGAGCGGCCCTTCCTCCCACCTGATACTTCCGTCCATCCCCCCACCCCCACTATTACCTGCTTTGTCCACCTGGTCTCACCTTGTTCATCGGCGTCCCCCGTCCCTCTTCAGGGGCATTCTCTGACCCAGGACGACACTTGTAATGCCGTGCAATCATCAGGAAGCTCTGGTTCCGAACATTTTCAGCACCCCAAAGGGAGACCCTGTGCCCACTAAGATGCTCTCCCTAAGCTCCCCTCCCCCAGCCTCTGGCAACCATTCGTCTGCTTTCTGTTCCTATGGATTGATCTGTTCTGGGTATTTTATATAAACCGATAGGGCCAAGAGTGCTTTAATGATTAAATCAACGGCGTAAGGGGCTTGGTTCCAGCAGAGCTGCTGTCAAGCCAGTCCCCTAAAGGGAGGAGAGGACACAGTCAGTGACCGCCATGTCCCCGCTCCCAGAACCCCCAGGCCTGCTCCTTCTAGATGTTTTTTGCCAGTCAGCTCGGAGACACAGACCCTCGTGTTCAACCTTAACACGAACCCATTGCCTGTGTCCGCCGGTAGGCTACGGTTTTGGAGAAACTGTCATCAGCGTGGAGATGAGAATCACAATTCAGCTTCAGCCAGGAAGTGATCATTGTGATTTTAATGCGTCATTTCCTATTACGTTACAATTTGATGACTATTTTATAAGCCCCACTATGCATTCGTGTTATGCAAACGTTGATGAAGCATTTGAATATTAAACAAGTTGAAAGTGCTTCCCATGAGACGCTCTGGTTAAGTTGGGCTCTGGCCAGAACACAGTGAAGCGATGGGCGCCCCCTCATCTGTGACTCAGATTATGTCAAAGTGACCCCTTCAAACTGTCAGATCAGATTGGATCTTGTGTTCAAGGCCTCGGGGTCTAGGATGAGGGCCGTAGGACCCAGGTCTCCCCAAGTCCAGCTTGTGCAACTGAGTTCATGAAGAGTGTCCATGCAGAACGTCACCCTACTTGGTTCCTGGGGCTGTCATCGACGTGTCCCTCACGTGACAGCGTTGTGTCCTCCACGGGAATTCTCTTCCACAAGTTGAGAAAGGGGTTGGCTAGGAGATAATCAGGGTCAAATCTAATGACTGGATAATGATGATCAGTGCTAATGAGTGACACTGCTTAGACAGCTCTCTGTCCACTCTCCCTTGTCGAGAAAAACCATCCCTCCCTCTTAACATCCACAGCCTCCCATCCCCTCTGCCGCGTCCTGTCACCCAACATCTAGGGGCCATCGCCCAGCCTGTGAAACGTACCTCAAGGGTCCAGTAGAAACCCTGTAGTTTTCCGTCCGGTGGAGGCCTTCATAACAGATCTGTGCCATCTTTCAACTTCATTTTTTTAAAAAAGGATAGGAACCTACCAGAAATCAAGCCAGAAGATTCAGAACATGAATATATTTTACGGTCATTTTCAGATTGCTCTGTTATCTTAGTTTTGTCTGAGATGAGTTCATCTCCTCATGGTTGATTGTCTTACCTGTGTAGCCTTAGGTTTTGTGTGTGTTACGGAATTTTAGCATACGTGTTTATCTAGACAGCATGATCTCCCAGCTCCTGACCCATGCCACACATGTACGCACACTCACACATGCATCACACACACTCACACATACCACACCACAAATCAGAGATGCACTCCACACGCATACATACGCATGCACTATACCACACACGTGCCACACAAACACATGGGTACACTCATCACACACACCACACCACAAATACACCACGTCACACCCACATACCACACACACACAGCACAAGCATACACACTCACTACACCACACACACCACACACATACATGCACTTATCACACACACACACCACACCACAAATACACCACGTCACACCCACATACCACACCACAAATCAGAGATGCACTCCACATGCATACATACACACTCACTACACCACACACATACATGCACTCATCACACACACACACCACACCACAAATACACCACGTCACACCCACATACCACACACACACAGCACACACATACATACACACTACACCACACACACCACACAAACACATACATGCACTCATCACACACACACAGCACACCACAAATACACACCCACATATCACACACCACACACGTACCACACAAACACATGGGTACACTCATCACACACACCACACCACAAATACACCACGCCACACGCACATACCACACACACACACTAACACACACCACACCACACACAAACACACCCCCTCTCCTCTGCCATCTGTTCCACTTCCTCTTGTTCTGCACGGCCTGTGTCACCAGCGGAGGGTCCCCAGCCCTGGTTGGATTGAGCCCACAGTGCAGCCCCGCTGGCTCTGTGTTCCAGGTCCTTCCAGGCCCTGCTGTCCCCCCGCCCCGTGGGGAGCCCCGCACGGCTTCTTCCCGCTCCTGCCCCGCGTACAGGAGGACAGAGCCTTCGGCAGCGCTCAGCCTTGACATCTTTGTTCTGTCCAGGCCAAGGATTAGCTCATTTTCGAGGATGTGTCTGTTTTGTGACGAGTTTCTCCTTCTCAAGGCTTGTGCTCAGTGGTGTGACAGGAGGGAGGATGGCCTTCCCGAGCGTGAACGACATCACGAGTCCGTGAGATTAGATTAGACCTAGTGCTTGCGAAGAGAAACACAGTCGACCCTCATGTTGAGGTTCTGTATTTTTGAGTTCACTACTGTCAGGAGTGGACCCGTAACCCCAAATCAGGACTCACGGTGCCGTTGCGTGGTCACTCACAGACACGCCCAGAGCTGCGGGGATTTGGACTTGTCCGCCGCACGTGCTGCTCCCGGAGGCCCAACAAGGACACTCGCCGACTGTCCAGCTCATACTGCAAACAAGGGTCCTTTCTGCGGTCTGGGTTGTCTCGGGTTTTTTGCATTTTTTTGGCTTTTTGTTGGTGATTTTGCTCTTTTAAACCCCCCGCGGGGATGGTGGGGAAGTGTTGCTGGCGTTCCTGAGCCCCAGAGCGCTGGGACATGTCTCACAGAGAAGACATGCGTTACATAGGCTTCCTTCGGGCGCAGTGTCGGCCTTGAGCTCAGGGTCAGCCAAGCGACAGTACATATTAATAAGGGGTCTTCAAGCAGAAACACGGGTCAAGTGAGGTCGTGTCC